>PVKH010023003.1:0-13974 GCA_004027955.1 Chaetophractus vellerosus
ATTAACAACATCTTTCATTAATGTGGTACATTTGTTACAATTGATGAACCCATATTGAAGCATTGCTAGTAAACATGGTGCTTAGTTTATACTTTGTACCACACAATTTTATCGATTTTTGACAAAATCTATAATGGCCTGTATCCATCCTTGCAATGTAATGCAGGACAATTCCAGTGCCCCCAAAATGCCCATGTTACACCTATTCTTCCCTCTCCCTCCCCTCAGAACCTCTGGTGGCCACTGCCTTTATATCAATGATACAAGTTATTTCATTGCTGGAATAATAATAAGTTTGCTTTAGTCCATAGTTGCATCCCTCAATTTGTTCATTCCTCAATTTTGAAAATTTTAGAATGGTGATGCCCACTCTCTTTCTGATTGAGAGAGGGGACTTAGACCCCTTGGGCCAGATGGATGGAACCGTCTTGCTTGCAATTGTAGATACTCTCTGTTTTTTGGGATCGGCGTTGTCCATTATCACCCTGTTGTTATTTGTCCTGGGTGAGTCCAATGAACTGGAGATTAGGTGTTGCAACTCTGCTGAGATTAAGGGCTCAACCAGCGTATGAAAAGACTGAAGATTTAAGTCTCTGAGACCTATATTTATTGAGTATAGTGCTAATTATAGGTTCAAATAAGGGGGGCAGAGGAGGCATGTGTAGGAAAATTATAAATGAGTATAACTCTGTTACATTAGGGAGCATATATTCCATAGTAAGACCCACCGACAGGGCAAATGTTGGATAAGCTAAGTGAAGAGAGAGATGCCGCTACAATTATAGTGGGGGACTTTAATAGACCACTAGCACCATTAGACAGAACATCTCAACACAGGGTCAATAAAGAAACAGAGACCTTGAATAATATAAGATCTAGACTTAATAGACATATACAGAACATTATACCCACATACAACAGGACATACATTCTTCTCAAGCACACATGGATCATTCTCCAGGATAGACACATTCTAGGTCACAGAGCAACTCTCAATGAATTCAGAAGATTAAAATTATACAAAATAATTTCTCTGACCACAATGGAATGATGCAGGTAATCAGTAAGGGGAAGAGAACCAGAGTAGGCAGAAAGATATAGAAGTTAAGCAAGACACACTTAGACAACCAGTGGGTCGAGGAGGAAGTTGCAAAGGAAATTAGTAACTACCTTGAAACGAATGAAAATGAGAACAAAACATGTCAAAACCTATGGGATGCAGCAAAAGTAATGTTGTTGGGATTTTTATTGGTTATAATCTGTAAATCAGTTTTGGTAGAATCTGTAAGTCAGTTTGGGTAGAATTGACATCTTAACGATATTTAGTCTTCCAATCCATGAACATGGAATGTCCTTCCATTTATTTAGGTCAGGGGTTCTTCACCTTTTTTTGTTTGTTTGTTCCACTGACCCCTTTGACTGTCAGGTGAAAACCACGGACCCTTTCTCAGAATATAGTGGCAGATAGTTTTATGGCAAACCTGCACCAACACATCCCCACAAGAATAAGTTTTTTTGAATTTTCAATTCAAGCTCACGGACCCCCTGAAATCTTTCCATGGACCCCATTGGGGTCTGTGGACCCCTGGTTATGAACCCCTGATTTAGGTCTTCTTTGATTTCTTTTCGCAAAGTTTTGTCATTTTCTGAATACAGGTCCTTTATGTCCTTGGTTAAGGTTATTCCTAAATATTTGTTTCTTTTAATTGCTATTTCAGTTTGCTAAGACAATGCAAAATACCAGAAATCAGCTGGCTTTCATAAAGAGAACTTATTTAGGGTAAATCTTACAGTTTTAAGGCTGTAAAAATGTCCAAATCAAGGCATCATCAGAGATGCTGTCTACCAAAGGTGAGCTGGTAGAATGGATTAGATCAAAGAACTTGATCTTTTCTGGGATCCACAAAAACTTCAAACAGTCACAGTCACTATTGTAAATGAAATTTTTTCTGACTTCCTCCTCAGATTGGCCATTAGTACTGTATAGAAATGCTCCTGATTTTTGTGTATTAATCTTGTGTCCCACCACTTTGCTGAACTCATCTATTATGTATAGTAGCTTTGTTGTGGATTTTGTCAGGATTTTCTAGGTATAGGATCATATCATCAGTGAATAACGCAAGTTTTACTTCTTCCTTTCCTATTTGGGCGACTTTTTCTTTCTTGCATAATTGCTTTAGCTAGAACTTCTTGTACAATATTGAATAACAGTAGTGACAGAGGGCAACCTTGTCTTGTTCCTAATCTCAATGGGAAAGCTTTCAGTCTTTCACCTTTGAGTACAATGATAGTTGTGGGTTTTTCATATATGTACTTTTCCATGTTGAAAGAGTTTCCTTCTTTTCCTATCTTTTGGAATATTTTTATCAAGAAAGAATTCTGAATTTTGTCAGATGCTTATTCTGCATGAGTTGAGATGATCATGTAACTTTTCATATTCAATTTATTAATGAAATGTATTACATTAATTGGTTTTCTTGTGTTGAGCCACCCTTGTATACCTGAGATAAAACCTATTTGATTGTGGGGTATAATTTTTTAATGTGCTTTTGGATTCATTTAGCAAGAATTTTATTGAGGATTTTTGCATCTATATTCATTACAGAAATTGGTCTGTAATTTTCTTTTTTCACAGTACTTTTATCTGGTTTTGGCATTAGGGTGATATTAGCTTCATGTAAATGAGTTTCATAGTGCTCTCTCCTGTTCAATTTTTTGGAAGAGTTTGAGCAAGATTTGGTATTAGATCTTCTTTAAATGACAGGCAGAATTCACCTGTGAAGCCATCTGGTCCTGGGCTTTTCATTTTTGAGAGGTTTTTGGTGACTGTTTCAATCTCTTGTGTTCTTGTTTTCATTTGTCTTTAGATATTTACTCATTTCTCTTGCAATTTATTTTTTGACCCACTGATTATTTAAGAGTCTGTCCTTTAATCTCCAAATATTTGTGAGTTTTCCCTTTTTCCATCTGTTATTGATTTCCAGCTTCATTCCATTATGATCAGAGAAAGTGCTTTGTATAATTTCAATCTTTGTAAATTTATTGAAATCTGTCTAGTGACTCACCATATGGTCTATCGTGGAGAAGGAACCATGAGCACTTGAGACGAATGTATATCCTGCTGTTTTGGGGTGTAATGCTCTATAAATGTCTGTTAGGTCTAGTTCATTTATCATATTAGTCAAGCTCTCTGTTTCCTTATTTATCCTCTGTACAGATGTTCTATCCAGTGCTGAGAGAGCTGTATTGAAGTCTCCAACTGTGATTGTGGAGATGTCTATTTCTGCCTTCAGTTTGCCAGTCGGTACCTCATGTATTTTGGGCACCCAGGTTAGGTGCATAAATACTTATGATTGTTATTTCTTCTTGGTGAATTGCCCCTTTTATTAATATATAATCTAATCACTTGTAACAGTTTTGCATTTAATAGCTCTTTTATCTGGTATTAGTATTGCTCCTCCAGCTTTTTTTTTTTTTTTGGTTACTATTTTCATGGAATATCTTTTTCCAACCTTTCACTTTCAACCTGATTGTGTACTTGCATCTAAGGTGAGTCTCTTATAGACAGTATATAGATAGTTTATATTTTTTGTCCATTCTTTTAGTCTATGTCTTCTGATTGGGGAGTTCAATCCATTCACATTCAGTGTTATTACTATAAAGGCATTATTTTCTTTGTCCATTTTAACCTTTCACCTGTTGTCATCTCTTACGATTGTTTGCCTTTTCACCATTTAATTTACCCTTACTAATAATCTTCATTTCTGCTCTCTTCTCCAATCTCTCATCTTTGTCTTTTCTTTTCAGGGTGCAGCATTTCCTTTAGTATCACTTGTTACTTCAGTCTTTTGGTAACAAACTCTCTATTTTTGTCTGTGAAGACTTTAAATTCACCCTATTTAAAAAAATTTTTAAAGATTTATTTACTTTATCCTCCCTCTCCCAGATGGTTCTCTCATCTGTCTGCTCATTGTTTGCTCACCTTCTCCAGGAGGCACTGGGAACTGAACCCAGGACCCCCCACATGAAAGGTGAGTGCCCAATGCCCTGAGCCACATCTCCCCACAGGCTGCAACATCTGCTGGCTTGTGGCCTCTGCTCATTGTGGCGGGGGCAGCATCTAGCTCATCGCAGCAGGGGTGGCATCTGCTCATCTTCTTTTAGGAAGCACCAGGACCCAAATCCAGCACCTCTCATGTGGTAGGCAGATGCCCAACTAGTTGAGTCACATCAGCTTCTCTCACCCTCACTTTTGAAGGTAGTTTTGCCAGATAAAGAATTCTTGCTTGGCTGTTTATCTCTTTTGGTACATTAAATATTAAATATATCATACCACTGCCTTCTCCATGTTTCTGATGAGAGATCAGCACTTAGTCTTATTTAGCTTCCCTTATATGTGATGCCTTGCTTTTCTCTTGCTACTTTCAGATTCTTCTATCTCTGGCTTTTGACATTCTGAATAGTAGGTGTCTCAGAGTAGGTCTATTCAGATTTATTCTGTTTGTGGTGTGTTATCCTTCTTGGATATTGATATTTGTCTTTCATAAGGGTTTGTAAATTTTTGGTCATTATTTCCTCAAATATTCTTTCTTTTCCATTCTCTTCTCCTTCTGGGACATCTATGACACATATGTTTGTGTGTTTTGCAATGTCATTCAATTCCTGAAACCATGTTCAATTTTTTCCATTCTTTTCTCTTTCTGCTGTCCTGGATTTTCAAGTTCAGATACTCTGTCTTCTAATTCATTTATTCTGTCCTCAACCAATTCAAATCTGCTGTTATATACCTCTAATGTATTTTTTTCTCATCCACTATGCCTTTCATTCCCATTAATCTCTGTTACTTTCCTTTGTAGGCTTTCAAATTGTTCTTTATGCTCAGCCAGTATCTTCTTAATATCCTTTATCTCTTTAGCCATATTTTCCTTCAACTGCTTGAGTTGATTTAGGAGATTTTTGTGACCATCATTGATTAGTTGTCTTAAATCCTGTGTCTCAACAAGATTTTGATTTGTTCCTTCATCTGGGTCATGTCTTCCTCTTTCATGGTATGGCCTGTAATTTTTGCTGATGTCTAGGTATCTGATTATATTGGTGAATTTACTCTGATGTTCAATTTCTCTCTCTTGGCTAGTAGTTTTGTTTCACAGCTCTTCTTTGATTTCTGGTTTTGCTTACTCTAAATCTCTAAAACTGTTAAGCTTAAATGATCAAAACAGGACCAAGGACCCACTAATGTGGCCTAGATAAGGTCAGGGGGTCCTGGGACATGACAGACTCCAAGACTTTTTGTCTTCTTGCAGTATCCCAGCCTGCCAGCGGATGGTGCCTTTGATGAATCTTCCCACCAAGGTGTTTCTTTCAGCCTCCACTTGCTGTGCTGAGTAGAGCCAAGATTCAAAGCAGGCTGTGCTGGCCAAACTCACAGAAGATAAATCACTTTCTACCCTGCACCATACCCTCCCTCTTCCCAGGGAGAAGGACATCAATTCCCCTCTCAGTTGGCCACAGTGACCCACAGATTTTACTAAGGCTGTTCACCTTGAGGGTGGGGGATGGGTGCCATTCCCAGCCACAGGGTTGAGTAACTCAAAGTTTCATTTTGGCCTCTTCCCTTCCCTGTCATACTCCCCCCTGGATGGTGTGAAGTACTCTTCCTGGTCTGCAGTGCCCTCAGACAGCTCTTTGCCCTTCCTCTGTTGTATTTGTAAGTGAGTTGGACTCTGGCAAACTTCTTCAATGCTATTTTCCCAGAAGTCCTACAAAATGCTTTTGTTTTTGGATTTTGTGAAATTCATTCCGACAATTCTGAAGCCATTTTTTTCCTTATAGTTTTCACTATATTTAAATTTTAAATGCTTTTAAATTAAAACTTCTTATCAGTTAACTTTAAAATATTTCTCTACAATTAAGGCAACTTTTAAACTTCCTATGTTAAAATTGATATTAAAAATTAATCTTGCCATGTCATTAGCAATATGTCGTTATCTCTGTATTTATGCAAATATCCTCTACCAGTTTCCAAATGGTTCCCTCCATTCAAAATAAATCCTAATATGGGAACAGTGTAATATAGAACAAAGAGTTTGGCTTTGGAGACAGCAAGACCCAGACTTTTCCTACATTGCTATACACCTTATGTGTAGGACATTGGACGTGACACTTAGCCTTTGAAGTTGCCATTTCTTGAATAAAGTGGGGATAATGAAAGCTCTGGAAGGTATTACTTTATCATTTTAATTGACTGATTTAATTAGAATTAAGATAATTTATAATTAATAATTGAAAATAATACATAGTTCAGTGTTTGGCTTATAATCATTCAAATGGCAATTATAGTTACATAATAATATATTAAAATAATATATTTATATTTTATGAACATGTGAATAATATAAGTAATATAATATTGATGATATTTCTGTGAATATGAATATGATTGAATATATTAACTGGCTTAACATTTGCATTCTTTGAGTTACAAGACCTGATAAGAAGAGGGTCCTTGTGAATCTCTGCTTTATTTCCTGAATAGCATAAAACTTTTGAAGCAAGGTCAAACAAAGCATCGTCTAAAAAGCAACTGTCATGTGAAATTATGACCCAGGTGGTCAAACTAAATGTGTTAACAGGGAATGGTAGGAACAATGGTTAATTGCAAAGCATGTGCCCAGTACAAAAATATTAAATGTTTTAAAACACTCTCCTGAAAAACAAAGTATACCTGAAAGTTGGCTGTCAACTATTAAGATTTTATCTCTCCAGTTCAAGTGCATTCTCCTATCTGCGCTTTGTCGACTCTGTAAGCCTCATTTTGTCATTTTCAGCTGGCTCCCTGTTTCACTCTGCCAACTGGGGCACCAGAAAGTGACTGGAGATAGAAAAAGGACGAAGAAGCAGGTCTGTTTCCTTTCCTTTGAGCACCAATTCACCCACGCTTCTTGACACCATCAGCTGCAGGTTGTTTCAATAGTATCAGTTGATTCCAATTTTTAGTTTTTGCAGCACTCCCAGAACCAGCCTCAGAAACCCAGCCCCTGCCTGCTGGAGTCCTCTCCCCAAGGTGTGGGATCAGCCCCACAAGGTGCCTCCTTCAACAATTCCAATCTCTTCCTTTTGTTTACCCAATCTATGGGTGGGAGGTGCTTCTTGCAATTATCAGTTTACCCAGCCTATGAGTGGGAGGTACTTCTTGCAATTATCATTTTATAAAACTTTAGTGTTCTCTTCTGGCTTTTTCAGTTCTCCAATATCTGGTTAATGATTCTTAACATTAAATTCCCTTTATTAAAATAACTGATGGTATTTCTGCCTTCTCTTCAGATTCAGAAATTGGTACCAGGAGTGGCCCGAGGGATAAAACCCCTAAAAGAGGGATGTGTGGATTGCTTTGCTCATAAATTGTCAGCTTACCATGTCTAGGCTAAATATTTGTCATTGTGTCTTTATGGCTGTCTGTGGTTGTTAGTTAAAACAACATAAAACTAGCATCTTTGTAGCATTTGCTCTTTTGCAAAGGGCACCCATATGTGCTATCTCATTTAATTTTTTCTTCACGTCTCTGAGGATCTTTACAAGTGAGGAATCTCAACTCTGAGATGCTAGAGATCAGTAAGTGGAAAAGCCAAGACCTTAAAGTTAGATCTGTTAACTCAGTACTTCTTCTGCTACACAATGACTCCCTTTCAGAAATGTTTTAAAAGTACCAATTGTTTCCTCTTGTTTTAAGTATCAAGTCTTCACCCAGTGAGTATTTGAAATGCTAATTGATAGAGTAAAGAAGAATGAATCCAATATATTTACTTAGTTTTGTCTTGTGACTGCAGCGTCAGAAGGCCGTACTTTTGTTGTATTCCGAAGATAAATAATTTTTGGCTTTTTACATTTTAAAAGATACTAAATTTCAAAATTTCAGGCAAAAGAAGTATTTTCTGTTTGTGACTTAGGTTAAGCTGATCAAGCATTAGTAGTAAGAATCTGTTCTTAATTACCCAACTCAAATGGAATAATCTCAGCATGGCCCCAGGTATCAAAATATCTCATCCTCATTTCTCAGGGAAACACTGTTAAGCATTACGTGAAAGACACAGACACATAAAACTCCAAATTTAAGTTTGCTTTTACACACAGTATATTTTTTCACAAATGTGTGTAGATGACATATGTTTTTATGAGTTTGACAGAAAGGAGAACAGTGGTAATGGAGAGAGATTTCTAGCATCCTGGCTCCTTCCAATCATTCAAGTCAAAGGCTTGGCAGGATTATTTTCATACCAGTTAAATACTTATCCGGTCATGGCAGCAAGGAAGTCCAGAATCCATATCAAATCCATCTTATTATTTCAGACGCATGTAATCAATCTCAATACTGTTTTGATTTCATTTACTGAGATGTGTATTTTTATAGAAGCTTTTGGAGGAAGGCTTAGTGGTGCAATTTTAGGAAGTGCTTCGATTACATTTGAAAGTCAAAACTACATTTAATTTCAGGAGTTAATTACCAGCAGCTATTCTTAAGTTCCCTACCTTTTGACCACGATTAGTGTGACCTGTTTTAACCACCAAGAATACTCCTGACACCTGTAGTGGTTTGCTGTGCACTTGGAAATGCTCTCTCCCCGGTGGCCGGGCAAACTGCTCTTTTAATCATTTCTGAAATACCAACCCTTTCATGGAAACTTCCTGGGTTGACCAGAAAGAGAACTGACAGCTCTATAATGTATATTGCCACTTTAGTATCCTAATCTAATTTGTCTGAATTTCCACCGGCTTATATATTCATTCTCCTTCCCTCTTAATCCTAGAACAAATTAAACCTTGATTCGGGTGCTATTTGAAGGCGTCCACCAACTTTGGTTCTGCTTTTCTGCTTTTGGAGTGTCACATGCACGCCAACGCCAAGGTTTTTGACAACGATCATCAACTCCTGGGAGACAGGAGCCTGTATGTCCCTTAACAACCTGCTGCCCCATGGATAACCAAGGTTTTGATTAAGACGATGCTATTCTATAAAAGGGAGAACAATGTCACATAGGAATTAAGCTTAAGCCAATGTCCTCCATGGAGAACAGATTCATTTATGGACATAGTCCTGAACTAGAAGTAGATCATTTTTCCAATCCACGTCTCCCTGGTGAGAGATGCCACCAAGGGATAGCGGGAGGCAGTGGGTGGCGGGCCCACCACTCATTGTGGACCGCAGGGTGGGGGCAGCCAACAGCACTTGGAAGCTTGTTAACTTGGAGAGGCCCAGGCCTGGTGACTCTGACTCTGCAGCTGCCAACGCCCCAGGTGATTTGTATACACTACAGAGTTTGCGAAGAACTGATTGAGAAGACACATTGGCCTAGAAGCACTTAAAAAATATTTATAGTTTTCTAATATCAGCATCAAGTAACTACCATATTTTTTAACATAATTCACTTGAGCTATTATACTACAGCATTAACATTTCTCTAAGAATATTTGAATCTGTATTTAAAATTTGACAGAAAAATAGGGAAGCGTCCTTATATACTAGTTTTTCCAAATTGTGTTATGGGGTGTTAAATAATGTTTCCTTATAAAAACTGATTGTCCTAACCCTGGTGTATAGGAAATTCATATTTAATATTCTATTTCTTAGGCAAAGTCATGTCAGCCTAATGGTATAAAAAATGTACCAACTGTAAAGTTCTCAGTGTTCTCTGACACATCCTTTTTCTGAATGTTAGCGTATTTTTATTTTTCTCTAATAAATGTCTGTTTTTGTGGTGGTCATGATATGGAGAGCTTCAGCATCACTGCGAGCCGGTTTGTTTTCTTGTGATTTTGTCCTTGAAGTTTATTTTTAAAAGCATTAAATTAAAGAGTGATCTGTCATTTGATTTATTTTTGTTCTGATCTCTTCCTTCTTGTTCTCATTTCTCACTGATAATTTCCTTGCTTTTGCCCCTTTGTCTCTATATTATCTGAACTGACACGGCCTGGTACCAATTGTTTCAATTAGCAATTAGCTTCTTTTCTGCCTTCCCTTCAGGAATCCTTCTTGGCCTTGGACCTATTCTGTTCCCTTTTTCTCTTGGGAGAGAGAGACTGATAAGAAAATTAAATTACCACTGAATACAATACATTTCAGTGACACCATAAGTTTCCTAAAAGTCTAAGTTTTTCACATCCAGTTTATTTTGACAATCCTAAAACCAAAACTTTCTTAAAAGAAAAAAATATATATATATAGTAGAAATAGTTTCAGTTTGTTTATTATCTTATTTGAGGAATGAAGTACTCTTCCAAATTCAAAGCCTAAGAAAAAGAGAACTGCTTTATTTGGTCAAAAGAGAATATTTGGCAAGATTATTCTTTGCTGTACAAATTCCTGGCAACAGTTCAGCTGCCACTTAATTTTCCAGTGCTTTACTTTGGTTAAATCCTGGTAATCTCCACCAAGTGCCAGGTCCAGGTCCTTGGAATTCTAAGGAGACTGCCCCTCAGGGTTTCACAAACAGCCTTGCCACCCAACTGGGATGTAGACAATGGGCTTAAGAAAGTTCTTGAATTAAAAGCAAGTCCAAAGTTTCCCCAGCAACAAGCTAGTCACCAAGGCAGAAAGAAGGGACCCTGAGTGGGGAACAGGAAAAGTTGGCTGCATTGGCAACACCCTTTTCCCCTCAGAAGGCAGAGGCCAAGAGCCCGTGGGTAAGGGGCCTGGCATGTGGACTGAGTAGAAAGGTCTACCCTGTGCCCCAGGAAATAATTGGTATCGTTCCTAGATTCTCTGTTTAAAGGAGCTTGCAAATTAACCCAAAAAGTTTGAGAGAGAACTTCGAAGATGGTATATAAAGCCTATTTTGTCAACCCCCATGCCCAGTTAACTAGTTTATTTTTTGGGTGTTTCAAAAGCATGCAGGTTGTATCATCTTCATTATTTGCTAAAGGGAGTCGAGACAGTGATGTGTTTAAGCCCATTATGTTTAAGTCTGGTCTGTTCTACCACACAGCCCCTCCTCCTTTTCCATGGAGCTGAGAGAGGTAGGAAGTTTTACCTTTGAATCAGCACTGCTTCCATTGAAATACCTTTTACTGCAGAAGAGCCATGTGCCTAAACCAGCCATTTGGAATAGTTAAGGCTTTGGGTTAATTATTCTACCCTAGAGCCTACTGCATTGCAAATAGAGAGCTTTCACTAGTTTGGAAATGCTCTAAAAGTGTCCTTGAGTTACAATATTTGTTTTAGCAGAAGTAAAAATGATCAAGTCCACCCTGTCTGGATTTTACGTTGTATTCTGGGGTAACTGTCATATTTCATCGAGTCTAAGATGAGCTTTCTTCCCCACATTTTAGTATCTCTAAAATCAGGACACAGCTTAGAGTTTATGGTGACTTGCACGTTTGTTGGCCGCAGTAGTGACACAGTTTCCATTCTCTGCCGGCATGAGCTTGGCTGTTATTCCTAGTGACGTGACAGGACAACCGTAACTTCTTGACATTTAAGACAACCATTCAGGCCATTTCTGCGAGGAATGTTAGGGTGCTGTCCAAACACCTTCTGGAAAGATCATGAAAACTTGCCCAATGCTGGTTGGCAGCTTAGAGGCAATAGCTGGGCCCTCTTTTAAGAAATGCTGTGCCCCTGTTGTTCTTGATGTCGTGGAGGATGATATCGTCCAGAAAACAGGGATGTCAAATTCTGAGTTGAAAATTTTGATTTAGAAGAGTTGGAGTGTTGAGTGCAAAGAAGCTTTAGGAGTATCTTAACCGTATATTTTCCTTCTTTTGCATGAGAGTGATAAGTGCTAAAAATCTGTTTGCCTAAGTATGAAAGACCCCTTTTGAGAAGAATAAAATAAGAAAAAGTTTTTTTTTTTCCTAGTGGTACATGAAAAACAGTGTTCTTTACCATTATGGCATTTTAAGTTCTGTAAAATTCAGTATTTAAAAAGGGCAGATAATTAAATGGATGAGGATGCGTGCATGTGTGTGTAAAAGCTGGCTGTTTAATTGAGCTGAACCTACACGCAGAAATCAGCATTTCTAATTATGCTTAGTATTCTTCAGTTTTTCATTTTTGAACATAATCTTTATTTCTCTTTAACGAGAGGCATGATGATCTCTCCCGCGGAGATAATTTCAAGACCTGATTCTCTATGCTTTGTCCATAATGGCCTGTACCTCTTGCCACCATTTGTTTGAGATCTCATTGGCTGGATTTACTTGCTGTGCTAGTTCAGTTTCTCTCAGTTGCAATTAACTGAAGCCACTATACAAGGGCACAGGCCACCTTACCGAGTCTCAGAAACCAAGTAATAATGCAAACCAGGGATCCCTGCTCCATTTGCAAGTAACTGAGAGTTTAACTAGTTTGGAAATGCTCCATAAGAATCTGTGAGTTGAAATGTTCCATTTAGCCAAATTAAAGATAATCAAGCCCAGTTTGTATTTTATGGAAGTTTTGTCCTAAGTGGTCTGCAAATAGGAAAACTCACAGGGTATAGGAAAAAGCAAGAATAGAAAATTCAAGCAATAAAAGAAGTGAAGTCCAGGTACCAGTTGGCCCATCTGAAGTCTACATATGCTTTCAGCCCAAGCATAGGAGTCTGTGATATTATCTTGCTCTTGAAGTATATGCAAAAAAGGTAAGAGCAAGTTATAATAAAGAAAAAATGGAAAATATTGATGCCATGAGTAGGTTCTGTTGCGAGAAGATTGAGTCTACAAGTGGCTTTGGCAAATAAATGGTATTCCTAAATTACTAGGTAGTTCTCTCTTTTCTCTATTTTCTCTCTCAGTCATAGCCTACCTTTCAGCCTAAGTAATGGAAGAATCCTGTGATAAGAGGAAAAATCTCTGAAGATTAACTCTGTCTTTTATTGTTGGGTTACTGTGGGTGAATCAGACGAGGAATCCTTTGTATGTGTGAATTCTCTTTGGAAAAACTAGAACATAGAAAAGGAGCGAACAAATGTAGTGCAGTGTTTTTACGTAAAAATGAATAAGAGCAACTCTACACATTATTTCATTACATCTGTGAGTTCACAGAAGATTTGCCATTCAGAAATCTCTCTCCAGAGAAGGGAGGAAGCCTTTACTTCTCTCTGATGCTTTAATGATTTATTTCATTCAGTCAGTCAGTCAACCAACCAATATTGAGAGCCTCTAAAGTGCAGGTACTGGAGACCAGGCAGTGGACAGGATGTATGTATTCCCTGTCCTGTAGTTTAGCAAGGAAAACACTGTCCAATAAGTAATTGCAATCAAACTCAATATCCTGTACTTCCCAAGTAATAACTGTTCCTAGAGGCATAACAGGAATGTACAATCAAATCTGGGGAAAGCCTCCCAAATGAAGGAATGTGTAAATTGAGAGTTGAGGCCTGAAAAGGAGTGTGGAGTAAGTGTTCCAGGCAAAGGGGCCGGCATTTGAAAATGTCCAGAGCAGGGAGGAAGCATTGCACGTTTGAGGTAGTGAGGGATGTTCCATGGGCTTGGTCATAGAGTGCACATCCCAGATCTTCTAGGGCCTTGTACAGCCTGACTGGAAATTCAGATCATTTCCTAAGGCTAACGGGGAGCCAGTACAGCTTTTCTAGCCTGGCTTTAGCTCAGAGAATGGGTCAGAGGGTGGGTGGGTCAGACATGAGGGAGTGAGACCTGTTAAGTTATTGCAGAGGCTCAGGAGAGAAATGCTGGTGGCCAGGACAAGGGTAGTGCAAATGGAGGGAGAAGGGGATGAATTTGAAGCAGAATCAACTGTGTGGCATGAGGAAGAAGGAAGAGTCGAGGATGGCTTTCAGGGTTTTAGTTGGAGTGCCCCTATTATTGATAGACCCAGTCACTGGCAGGGGTGGGGGGATAAATTGCTTATTCCCACCATACTTTGTTCCAAAAGTCTTATTACAATGTGTTACAAAAATATGTTCGGTATAGAAAGGGAAAATAAACAGATGAGAGAAAATTATGGTTGAAGGATGAAATGCAGTCTAACCTAATGTCAAC
>PVKH010023004.1:0-13961 GCA_004027955.1 Chaetophractus vellerosus
ACATTTAAGGGGCCGGCTCGATAGCCCAGTGGATAGGGTGCCGGCATACCACATGGGAGGCCCCGGGTTCGGTTCCCGGGGACCTCTCCCAGCAGGCAGACCGCCTTGAGAATGGCAAGCCGCCATGGGCGGGCCAGAGCCGCCGTGGGCAGGGCAAAAAGCTGCCACGGACAGGGCAAAAAGCTGCCACGGACAGGGCAAAAGCCGCCACGGACAGGGCAAAAGCCGCCACGGGTCGGCGCGTCGCCGCAGCGGGGGGGAAGGGGAGATATGTAATAAAATAAATAAATATTAAAAAAATAAAAATAAAAATAAAATACATTTAAAGTTACAATCTGAGGGGGGAGCAATGACAGGGAGTAGGTCAGGAAGTAAAGTATGCAAACAAATAGATTAGAAAAAATTTGAAATTTCCAGAGTAGCTCAAACCAATGTGTGGATCTGTACATGGGTTTTGTTTTTGTTTTGAATGAAGAGGGTAGAGTTCATTTTTCTTCAAATTCCCCACGACAATTCTTAACAATAAAAAAAAGCCACACATTCTTCTCTTTTTTGCTTGAGCCCATCACTGCCAAGCAAACAATATTATTAATTAAATAATCTCTAACCTTGGTCTTTAAATTTTTTCAATCCTTTCAATATTTATTTTCATGCCTTTTACCGATTATCATCAGTGTCCTGGAGGTACTATCAAAATTTGTCACATTAGAGTCACTTTATAGAATTCAATACTAAACACTAGGACCTAGAAATGTCATCAGCCACCTGTAACCTTAGACAACTCAACTTCAGCTATAAAAGGACAGAAGTTTGATAAGAAGAGCTCTAAAATACCAACTATGTTATTAATATCTGTCATCTCATCTAAATATGAGATAATATATAAATGCACTTATTAATTTAAAAAAAGAGGTATCACAGGAAAGACTCTATATAAAGACGCAAATGGCCAACATTTTATCCATACAACCCTGAAATTAACTATCTATGTGATGACGGTAAACTCACGAAACTTTTTTGTTGCCTTATCTGTAAACCAAAGATAAAACATCACACTTTCACACTGGGCTACATGATTTCTCATGGCTTCTTCCAATTCCAGAATTAATGACTATATTATGGCTTACTGCATGTACATTATGGTACCAAGCAGAGTCCCTTACTTAAAAATTTACTAAAGGCCTAGAAAGTAACAAGCATCCTATCACATGCTGAATTCTAGGATTTTGACCAAAGACCTTTCTACTCTAGGATGGTGACATCAGTACAGGAAGAGTTAGCCAAGCAAATAAAGAAAGTCATTAAAAGAATTCTAAGAGTGGGAGGTTGTGAGAAGTGTGTGTGGGGGGGTGGCATATGGGTACTCCTGGAATTTCTGTGTAACATTTATGTAATTAATGTATCCTAAAAATATAGATAGATATATAAAAAATTAAAAATTAAAATTTTTTTTAAAAAAAGAATTCTAAGAAATATGTTGTATTAGTGAAAAGAAAAGACTGTCAACACTTTGGTTTTTTTTTGTAAATTTAAGCTTTCATGACATTGAAAAATAGTGCTTTTAAATTGGAGAAACCGCAGACTATATCTTAACCAACTGTACCACTAATTTGCTATTGTACAAAAGGCAAACCATATGATTTCTGAACATGTCAGTTTCCTTTCCCATAGAATGAGATTAAACATATTAATCTACAATGCAAGAGTACAAAATGACATTATGCTGAAACTTTATGCAAATGGTAAGTGTTAAGTGTAAGAAATGTGTGTATATATACATATACATAAAATTTAGGGACAGGAAAGGTGGGGATAAGAACTGAAAGTTATAATACTATATATATTCCCATTATTTAGTAAAGATTACTTTATATGAAGACATAAAGCATTTACTTTAACACATACATAAAAATCTAGAAAGAATATGCTGAAACTAAAGAAAGATTAGATTAGAAAAACTTCCTGACACTGCAAAAAATAAGTACACTTTGTCCCTATCCCAACTATAGACCAAAGCATAAACAACTATTCAAAAAATTTATCTATATACTTATATCACTAAAATGAAAAATATAAAATAGCAGTATTCCAGAAAATAATTTGAGCTTTTATTAAAAACAATGAAAACAACTAATACAAAACAACAATCTGTCCAATTAGTATTTTCTTTAATTAGCAAGAACCTTTAACCTCTTCAGTAAGCTTTTTTGTGGACAGAATGTTCCACACAACTATAATTATCCCTTAAAAGTAACACAACAAAAAGAAAGGAAACACACAGCAAGTGAAACAAAACTAATATTTACTGAGTTATATTTATATATATACTCTTGAAATGGTGAAGATAAACTATAACAGATAATACTATTATTTTTATTAAGCCCAGATAATATACTTTAGACCAGTATTCTCAATACATATTACAAACACTTGCAGGGAATTTAAATATAAATGTTGATACCCAGGGCCCATCCACAGACAGGACTGCCCTGTATGGCAACACTAGCTTTGTTCTGCACAACTCCAGGGGGCATATCATTCACAAAGTGCAGCACAATCTGTAAGACACAGGAAGAAAACCTAAATAAATACAAAGCATTACAGACACTAAGTGAGCCACTAAATCAACATCGATTAACCATTTCTCAAATAAGGAGCAACATATTTAAGCTCTGTGGGCAAAATGAAGCTTTTACAGAGCAAACATTGCATAAATGGCATTGTGAGCATGCTCTGGATCCTGTGAGATTGCCATCTCTTTTCTTCATTACCTAAGAGGAATTTAAAGTTAGAAGAATTTAATATTAAAGAATTATTTGGAGTTTTTATCAAGGGTGATAATGGTATTATGGTTATGTTTTATTTTTTCAAAGATTTTATCTTTTAGATACACAATGAAATATGTAGTGATACAAATGGAATGTCTGGAATTTGCTTCAACATCATTTGAGGTGGGGAAAAGGTGGGTGGAGTTTGGAAAGAACAAGATGGGCCATTTATTTATAATAGCTAAAGGACAAATCAGGTTCATTATCTATTCCCTCTTCTTTTGCATATGTTCAAATTTTTCCATAATAAAGGTCTTTTAATTGGCAGAAAGAAAATATGTTTTCGGCTGGATATAACAGAACACTGAATCGAAAGTGACTTCAACAATAAGTAAAATATATTATCTCACCTAAGAAGAAGACTGGATGTAGGGTGGTTCCGAACAAATTTATTGGCACAAATTTTTGTCCCTAACCTTGTCCCTCCCAGGTGCACACTGCCTGCCACAGCTTCAGAGAGCACATGCTCTCCCAGCCACAATTTGAACAATAAAGGGGAAGTTTCTCCTTACTGGCCTCTTTTCATTAGAAAGGAATATCTTTCCCAGAGTCCTCCAACAGCCTTCCCTTTAAATCCTATTGGCCAGGGTTGCAATACATGCCCACTCCCAGGCTCACTCACTGGCATAAAGCATGTATTAGCAAGACAGCTTAGAGACCAATTGACATTCAGCCCAGGCCCCAAGGAAACAGTCCCCTACCACAGAGAGTGAACATCTAACAAAAGGTTAGGGCTCTTCCAGATGGAAAGAAAGGTAGGACTGAATGCTGTATTAGCAACCAAAACAGTGCCTGCCAATCATTCAGATCAAAAATGGGAAATTCAATGCTCCTAGAATAAGGAAGTTATCTTGTCCAGAATAGAGAATATAGTTAAGATGGATAGAACCATGTAAAGGAAAGGACATAATGGTCATCCTTTAACCATAAGAAAAACTGGCAGTCATTGTAATCTTTTGATAACTGAATCAAGGTAATGCTTTTACCCATAAAAATTGCTGGGGAATGGCTGAAGCAAAGAAAACTAAGAAGGGCCCTTTTATCACAGCCAAACATAATATAGGTAAATCATTATAACCAGAAATTATATATTCCAGGGCCTTTATCTTAGTTGGAATAATACAATAAGCCACTAATAATCACTGATGCCTTAATAAGAATCAACACAGGCTCTTTGAAGACTAAAAAACAGAGGGCCACAAGTTATCTCATATAAAATGAGGTTTCCTATAAGGGTTATGGCAGTCACTGGAATGTTGTTTGAAGGAAGCCTGGGCAAACAGCTACTCTCTCCATCTCCACATAGTACACAAGGTATCTTTCTAATAGCATCTCACTTCTCTATATACCTGGTCCATTCTTCTCTAACTGCTTCTGCTTACTGACAGTTTCTATTCGCTCATAACTTCAATTGGTATATAACCCACTGTGGCCTCTGTGTGTCCTACCTGAGTAGCTTTACCCTACAAGTCCCACCACTGTTCCAGGTCATCTAAATTTCTTCATTCAAGAAAAGAACCCAATTTGCTCAAATGATATTTTTTCATAAGGGCATGCCATATCTTACCTGCCTCCCTGTGGTTTGGCTGTACTGGTCATGTGCAGCCTCATCCCCAATCAGAAGGAGCCATGAGGACAGGGTCATGTGGTACAAATCATGGCTACCAAGGGGCTTCTGATTCAGTAGCACCATGTCAGAGGAGGCACTGTGACTGATGTCTAAGTCAGTTCGTGGTACAGAACAGGGGGTTGAAGCTTAAAATGTATTGTACAGAGTTCTATATGAGATGATGGAAAAGTTTTCATAATGTAACATGGTGATGGTAGAATATTGTGAACATAATTAACAGTGCTGAATGATATAGTTCAATGTGGTTAAAAGGGAAAATGTTAGGTTGTATATTTATTACTAGAAAAAAATTTTTAAACATAGGACTGTACAACAAAAACAGTGAATTTTTATATAAACAATGGAGTATAGTTAATAATATAATTATAATAATATTGTTTTGGGAACCGGCTGTAGCTCAGTTGGTAGGGCTCCGGTTTACCATATGGAAGGCCCCGGGTTCGGTTCCCGGGGCCTCCTGGAGAAGGCAAGCTTCCTGGTGAAGGCAAGCTGCCACGCGGTGAGCTGCCTCAGCGGGATGACGCAGCAGGGCGAGACAAGCAGACACAGAAAAATGCCAAAAAAAAAAAAAAAAGGTGAACGCAGTGAGCACGGGTAGCAGGGGGTGATATATAAATAAATAAAAATAAATCTTAAAAATAATAATAATAATAATATTGTTTCATCAATTGTAACAAAGCCACCAAACTCACCCAAAGTATCAATAATAGGGAAAACTGTATCTGTTATGTGGTAGAGCAGGATAGATGGGAAGTGTATTTTCTGCACAATTTTTCTGTAAATTTATAAATTCTCTAATATTCTTTTTACTTTTTTTTTAATGCTTTTTTTTTAAGATTTATTTTTTATTTATTACATTCCCCCCTCCCCCGCCTTGCTTGCTCTTGCTGTGTGTCCATTCTTCTGTTCCTCTCTGTCCGTTTTGTCTCCCCCCGTTGCGGCGACGCACCGAGACCAGTCACCGCGCAGGCGGCTTTTGCCCCGCTTATGGGTGGCTTCTGCTTCCATTCATGGCCGGCTCCGCTTCAGTTCGCGGGTGGCTGGCTGCGCTCTGTTCGCAGGTGACCTGCCCTGCCCGTGGCAGCTTTTTGCCCTGCCCACGGCGGCTCTGCCCGCCCATGGTGGCTTGCCCTTTTCAAGGCGGTCTGCCCGCTAGGAGAGGTCCCCAGGAACCGAACCCGGGGCCTCCCATGTGGTATACCAGTGCCCTATCCACTGGGCTATATGGCCGGCCCCCTCTTTTTACTTTTTAAAAAAATTTTAGTGATTTCAGTGGTGGATGAAGATTGTGGTTAATAGTCTAAGAATGTTTTTCATAAAGTATTAAGAGAATATGTTAATATTCAGGAAAATTATAACTAATGTTATTTATGGATGATAGTTAACAATATTGTAATATTCTTGCAGCAATGGCAAAGAAGATATTATATCAATTCTAAGGGACAACAATAGGGAGGTATAAGGGAGTATGGGATTTTTCTTTTTGTAATAAAAGCATTCTAAAATTGTCTGAGATGATGACAGCACAACTCTGTGATGAATATGAAAGCCACTGAGTATCCATGTTGAATGGATTGTATATGGCACGGGACTGTATAACATAATGAATCCTGTGACGGAAAATGGACTGTGGTTAACAGAACTAATGTAAGAACATTCTCTCATGAACTATAACAAGTATATAATACTAATACAGGGTGTCAATAACCCAGTGGATTGGGGGGAAATTACACCAAATGTAAGATATGAGCTACAGTTGGTAGTAATATTTTGACAATGCTCTTTCAAAGTCTGTAACAATTGTTTTACAACAATGAAAAATGTTGGTGGTGGGGTAATGTATGGGAGCCCTGTATAATGATATGCATGTTTGTTTTATAAGTTCACAACTTTTACTATATACTTATTGGTTATGTATGTTCAAGTATGAATGATAAACTTTGATTTAAAAACAACCTTGGAGCAGATGTGGCTCAAGAAGGTGAATGCCCACCTCCCACATGAGAGGTCCTGGGTTTGTTTCCCAGCCTCTGGAAAACAAAAAACAAAAAAACAAACAACAAGCAAAACAAATGAAAATAATGAACTCAGGGAAGCAGATGTGGCTCAGTGGTTGAGTGCTAGCTTCCCACATATAAGGTCCTAGGTTCAATCCCCAGCCCTGGTACCTCAAATAAAATAAAAAATTAAAAATTAAAAAAAACCATCTTTTAAAGATTAAAAAAAAAAGTAGTGGAAAGGAGAAATGCCAACCAGGAACAAAATAATAACTAGTCAGAGGGACCTAAAGAAGGCCAAGAAGGTATGCTGTTCCTCAAGTTGAGGCCAAAATTAATGCCAAGAAAGACAGAGTTGTTAAAAGGATAAAAAGCAAGAAAGAGCTGAGAAAAGTAAAGACCAGATATTAAATTTGGCATTAAGAACATCATTGGTGATGTTCCTAATTTACTCCAGTTAAGTTGTAAGCAGATAAACATAAAACACAGAAAACACAAAAATACAGTATTTTGAATGGAAATTAAAGATTTTTAGTCCTTTCTTTGAAAAGGAGAGGCATTTAATAGAGAGGAAGGGACAAGCAGATGGTCAAATTGATGACATTTCCAAGAAATTTGGATGATGATAAAAGTAAAGTTTTTAATGATGCAGAAGGAGTATGGTGATTAACTAAAATACGAAAAGGAAGATTAGGAAGGGGTCCTTCTATGGGATGGAACACACAGGTCAAGAAATACTACCCAAAACGATAGTAGTATACTATTTCTATAAAGTAAATCGTATAAACTGGCATCATTGCCAAGCCAAGTGGTACATGCCCCCAGAGATTATAAATCACTATTGTTCCTCCAGTGTTTTCCTCTTTCATCAAAATCTGTACACTTCCAAAAAGGTCCTGGATTTTACCACCCTATAGGAAGAGGATCTAAATATGAGGCCTGGGGTTCAATCCCTGGCCCTGGTACAATTAATTAATTAATATCACAAAGAAAAAAGTGAAAACACCAGAAAAACCTTCTAAACAGTAATTATATAAGCAAAAGTATTCCTACTAAAGTGAAGCAAAATTTTTATGCAAACATTTTTTAAAGATTGAGCAACTACTATATGCAGGGTACAGCAATTGGTATGATAAAGAATGAAGAAAAAAACAGAGTATATCACCCACAAAGCATGTAAATCAATTTTAAATATAAATCTGTAAATGCTAGAAAAATCAGCTATTGTGGTTCTTCGGTGTACCTCTTTCTGGATATAAACACACCTGGAATATTGCACATAGCAATAATATGTCATAAATTTTATTGATATTTTTAGTATCATTATTTATTCATTCATCCAACAAATCTTTACAGAACACTAATAATTAGACCCAGGGAATATAGTGGTGAAAAAGGCAAAGTCTCTGCCCTCAAGAAATTTTGGAATAATAAAATATTTCCTGAATGTATTTCTAATGATCTTTCCTTATAAAAATTCAAATAAAGGTCAATACTAAACAGCGTAAGACAGCCAAATAACCCTAAAATAATACTTTGGATATCTGCTTTTGAATCTCAGTTACCTGAGAAGCCATGAGTTAATTATCTGTTCAGTAGCTACAACTTTTTCTCCTTTTCTGTTCATCCATTCACAGACTGACTATTCTCACCATGACTCATCCTGTCTAAGAATCATGAAATAGATAACCCCACTTAGCAAGACAAAAAGCAAAAACTATCATACAGCTATTCAAAATTGCTTCTTTGTAGTGTGCTGAAGGTAAAAGAAATGCATGAAATGAGAATGAGGCTTTAGAATGATCTGGGAGGGGGACTTGAAGAGTAGGATGTAAGGAGTCGGGAGTGTTCATTTATCTTACATTTACTCTTTCACCAGTTAAATGAAAGAATTAAACAGTGTCTGAAAATGCAGGAGAGTCCAGTGAGCAGATCAGGTATCACCCTCTGCGACAAGCTGGTCAGAACACTTGTCCAAATTTCCTGCAGTGTATTTTGCTTTCAACCCCAATTACCAGAGGTAAAAATGTATTCAGAGATTTCTGAAAGAAATAAGAAAGAAAGCCTATTTTTATAGAGAAAATGCAAAATTAATTTAAATAAACTCTCCTCAAAATTTTATTACAATGCTTTCAGTATATTTATATACTTATATTTATATTTCAGTATATTTATATACTGAAAGCATTATGTACTTTGGATAGATCATATGGTATAATATTTCAATATAACTGCTTAATAAATAAATAAATGTGCAATAATAGCCGGAAACGGTAGCTATGTACAGCAGAAGCATAGAGATCAAGGGGTAAAGAATTTTCTTGTTAGTTTGATTGTTTTTGGTTTTTTATTATTATTATTGAAATAATAAAAATGCTCAAATGATGATTGAGGTGATGAATGCACAATTATGTGATTATACCAAATACCATTGGTTGTATACTTTAGATGAATTGTATGCTTTATTAATATGTATCAATAAAATTGATTTGTTAAAAAAAAGGAAAAAATTTTATTACAATGCTTTCAGTATATTTATAATAGATTTTAAAGATCTATTCAAACCAAATAATCTGCACTAATGTGATGGCCAGTGTCACAACTGGCCTAAAATGGATATTTCTATTGTGAGCAAGAAAAGAAACTTTTATTGTGTTTACTAAAATTCATGTCAACTTAAAGAAAATATTTTAGGATATTTATTTCCATTTATCAAATATTTTTGGCAGTTATAATGTTCAGCTGTTATTTTTTATTACAATTAAAGTGAGAAATTTCTGCACGTTCAGACACATAATTTGTTTCCTTGGAGTTTAAACAAAGAGAAGATGCTATATATGCGATATTACTCTGTGTTAGAAAGTTACAGTCATTCTACTGCTGATATGAAATGCTGCTTTTCCTCAAAAAGACAGTAGGCACTGTCAAACCGTCAGAACCATGAGCCAACCATATACCTTTTTTTTTTCCTTTAAAAAACTAGATGAGTGTAATTCAACCAGGCTCCATTTTACCTTTAATCATGAACAGAGCATTTGATCACGTACGTTAGAATCAAGTACCTCACAAAGTGCCTTATGAAATAGCAGAAATTACACAAATATTAGGGAAAATGAATACATGGAGAAATATTCTTAATTCACTGGTCTACTTATAGAAATATATATATATAAATATGAACACTATTTTATTACATTACTATTTTATTGATTTCTGCTTTTTTAGGTATTATTCAAAATTGATATCAGAACAACAATAAGAAGTTAAAGAGAAAACAAAACTCTACAAATAATACCCAATCTATCACTTCTTCCCACTTTATCACTATCACTCCCAAACTACCTCTAACTAGAGAAAAAATGAAGTTGCACATTATGGTTTTGAGCCAAAATCTCTTTAAACATTATGTTTTTATTAAAGTATTAACTCTTATGCCATCTCTCCTATTCACATTTTAAAACAGAAAAACCAAAGGTTAAAGATTAAATAACTCAAAAAAAAAAAAGCCAAACTCAAATCAGTCACAAAGAACACAATACAAAGTCTGACTAAATTAGTTCAAACCACAATATCTTACTCCCAAGTTTACAAAATATTTTTGAAACATTATCTCATTTGATCCTCACAATGTATTTTGAAGATAAATGGGAAGAATATTGTTTACATTTTCAGCATTTTGCAGTGACTTGCCCAGATATGGGTAAGTGGCCCAAACAGCCTTGAACTAGCAACTCTAACCTCTAGTCCCTCTTCCCCTCCCTCATACCTATTATATAATAATATGTCTAATAGATACAAGAGGGAAAATCATAACTCATCCTATGTACCTAGGAATGTCCAAACATTGAAGGAATTCACACTGTGTGGGCTAATATTTGTAAGGCAGGAGTAGTCAATATCTACGTTCCTAATCTGTGGTTTGGAGTTCTGAACAAATACCACATTAGTCAGTAAGACAAAATAACTGGAAGAACAACTGACACTCTGTGTCTATGAAAAACAGAAGTCATTCTTGGTTAGATAGGCTTATTATCTGAAAAGAAAATTGAACGACAAATTGGTAAGTAAAACAGAAATGTAGGTGAATGTTGATGACTACAAATTGAATATTCAAAATTGCAAATGTGGAAATATTGATTCAGATGGCACCATTTCTTTACACACTATTAGAAGGAAGACTTCAGGTGACTCATACAGATAAATTTGGACAGAAGGGATCCCCCTCAACCCCCACATATAAAATGTAAAACCAAATTACAGAACAGAGTCAGTTTGCAAAATATTACTTCAGAGAAGAAATAAGAAATGAAGTAAATTAAGGATTCCTAAACCTTTGCGGTTACCGCACTAAGCTGTTTCCTGGCAGCAAATCTCCTAAAAAATGGTATAGAAAAATATTTTTCAATAAACATAAGTTTATATTTTCCTATGTTTTAAAAAGGTAAAAATTCCCTTTGAGAAAACTGAAGACAGTTGGCAATGTTACAAAATGAACGCTAAGAAGCATTAAATCTGAATGAAAGATTCCATAATACAAATGCAAGACATACAAAGATGTATGTATACACACTTACATACACAAAATGGACAGATGATATTTGTCTTGAACATAACTTGGATTTCATGGACATTTTCTCACTCTATTAAAGCATATAATAGAGGAAATATAACCTCAATGACAAAAACTAACCCACATTCAGAGCTACTTTCATTTTCTAAAAATCTTGGAATCCACCAAAACATTTCTGTATCAATACTGTATACACAGAGAAACTACAGGCTAGAACCCCACACATTTTGTATCTACTATTACGGTGAAAGGCAGGTTACTAAATATGGGGGATTTCCCAAGAAACATCGTGCATGACTGCTTTAGAAATGCTGACTCTGATGAACATTGTTCAAATAATACAAAAAAGGGGGGTGGGGCAAAACTGGAACTACATCTAAAAGAAGAAAATTAATTCCTAAAGCATATTGTCTTATTCACCCTTTCATTACTTGTGCCTAAAACAGAGTATGTGTTCATTAAATAAATGCATTGCTATTTCAGACCACTGAGGAAAAGAATGAGCTACATATACTATTCTGAACTGTATACGAAGTAGAGTGACAACCACAAGCATTGTTCACTGATTTTCACTTTAGGATCTAGCACAACATATGAACTCTACAGAGGTGCTTCATAACTTCAACAACTTATTTTTTGTTGTTGTTGTTTTAATTAAGTTTGAGAAGTTAATACTGAGTAGCGAATCACTACTTCTTCTAACTAAAAAATGTTCATGCTAAACCAGGCTGTTAGAATTTCTAAATATTCCCCTATTTTCCCTGCATCAATAGCTTTGTTCACAACATTTCCTTCTCCTATAGGACTCTTCCATTTAGTCTCCATCTATCAAAATCTCTAACATCCTGTTAGGTCTACCTTGCAATCTGCTGAATAAGAATTAAACTCTCTCCTCTGAAGTTCATTAGTAAATGCTGTCCTCATTGTAGTACTGATGATTCTGTGTGCATTACATAGCATGATAACTATTTGGTGTGCATGTCCTACATCCCAAGCCTGTAGCAAAAGAAAGGCTAACATGGAGGGCAAACATTTTCTCTTGGATAAGGTAAATGATCACGAAACTCTGAGGCTGGAACAGGAGATGAGCACAAATAAGTCACATCAGAATGACTCCAAAGATACAAGCACATTGCAAAGAATATTCCCCAAAAGGCTCTAACTCTAAAAACTCAAAGCTAAACATAAAACATAATAAAAATTCAAAAAGTATACAAATAACCCCTGAGTTAATGATAACAAAGTTGAATAAAAGATGGGACAAATAAGTCCTAAGTGTTAGATTTACTTAAATTTTGAGCTTGACTTTAATTCTTTGTTTCAGACATCAGGATTAGATGACAGCAAAACCTTCAGTTTACAGATGGAAAAAATAGGACTATAAAGTGGCTTTTCCAAGCCAAACAAATACTAAATGGCAGAACTGGAAATAGAACACAGGACTGCTGATTCCCCTAGCATGTCCTTTCTTTCAAACACAACTGATTTATATTCCTTTAGTATATGTACATTTTAGAATATCTTATTAAAGATCATTTGAAAATTAATTCTTGGACATATTCTAAGTCAGAGGCTACAAACTCAAAGGCCTAAAAGGCCAGTTCAGTAACATAAATGTGAGAAGCAGGTTGGTATACAACAATGGCAACCAACAGTCCTTTTGATGGAAACAAAGAATGTTGTCTGATTAAAAGCATTAAAATTTTAACATGCTGAAATTATTGTGGTGACCAAGCAAACTACCTCTTTGGCTTAAGTCGGGAATTGAATTATGTCCCCCAGAGAAGACATGTTTAAGCCCTAACTTCTGGTCATGTAGGTGTGAACCCATTTGTAAACAGGACCTTTAAATATCTATTAGTTAACCATGTGGCCAAACTGATTGAGGGTGGCCTCAATCCTGTATGGCTGAAGTCCTTATAAGCAAAGGAAATTTGGATATAGTCAGTCAGCAGAAGCCAGAAGTCAGGAGGAAAGAGAGAAGCAGGCATGACTCTTGGAAGAAAGGAAACCCTGCCAATACTTGACGTTGGACTTTGAGCCTCCAAAACCATGAGACAATAAATTCCTGTTTAAGCCAACTCATTGTGTGGTATTTATCATAGTAGCGTTGACAAACTAAGACAGGCTAAATTCTAATCTCTCCTTTGTCCCAAAAGCTTCTAGGCCATAAATTGAAAGGCCACTATTCATGGATTGCCACTGCCAAAATTAAAAGCCTTATAAATACAATAAAATGAAATGTTACAAAATATTACAGGCATACTCTAGATTCTAAAATGTTTCCTGAAATAAGAAATATTTTTTTCTAAAAAATCACTTTTGAACAGAGGAAATTCCAGGAAAATGTATTTTCATTTATCAAAACTTACATAATGGATGATGACTGCTTTCACAGTCTGATTAATAAAACACATAAAAATAAGTGAGTAACGAAAATATTCTTGCTGTCCTGATTTTGTGATAATCAGGGAAGGCTAAACATTCACTACATTAGAAACCATGCATGTGTCCCCAGACCTAGTTTTTCTTCCTAGGACTGGTTTTTAGAATGCTGGTGATAAACTAAGCCTGATTTATTATATGAACATCCTGTAAGGGAAAAGACTGTAACTTTGGGTATCTTTGGTCAACCTTGAGATATAGCAGGGGGACAGATGTGGCTCAGGTGGTTGGGCATCCGTCTCCCATATGGAGGAACCTGGGTTCGACCCCCGGAACCTCCCGGTAAAAATTTAAAAAAGAAAAATATAGAAGCATGTAGGCCACCAGGTCCCCTGCGCGGGTGCGCCACCAGGTCCTGTGCACAGGTGAGCCACCAGGCCCTGCAAGCCACACAGCAAGATGATGACATAACAGGAGAGTGACACAAGGGAGAGCCAAGACGAGACGCACCGAAAAACCAGGAACTAAGGTGGCGCAGGCAGTAGTAGGAC
>PVKH010023005.1:0-13963 GCA_004027955.1 Chaetophractus vellerosus
TTTCAGGCAATGTACAGCAACCGATGGAAGGTTATGATCCTTGACATAACTGTAAGTGCACACTGCATTTATCCTGATTTCTCCCTAGTGTAATTATCAAGTCATGGCATGGGGAAGCTGAGGTTTGTGGGGGTAGACAGGAGAAAGCTGCAAAAAGGGCCCCAAATTTACACAAAAAATTACCTTTCATCTTTGGATGACTCATGAGTTGTATTCACAGAGTGAGACTACATGAGATCTATCAGAGAACAGATGCAGGGAGGCTGAGAGCTAAGCAGAGATTTCTGTGATTGCACAAGTATGGGGTGACATTGAGATTTGGATCTACATGGTGAATAACTTGGGCTTCTTGTCAAGTCCTAAAAATATCACACCTGAAGTAAGGACCATGTCCTAGGAGTAAGGCCCAGGCTCTAAGAGTAAGGGCAAAATTAGACAGACCCACCTTAACAAAGTCTAAAACCAAGATGTCACAGGATTGGTGTGATGCTCCAGTAAGTTAATTGCCTGCCAGATAAGAATTTAACAATCTTTACAAAAACATAATATAATTCAGAACATGTATGCTATATCATTTATAATGTCCAGTGTATAACAAAAATTACTAGATATGAAAAAAAGCAAAAAAATTGACTAATAATCAAGAGGTAAATAATCAATAAAGGCAGATCCAGAGATGATATAAATATGGGAGTTGGTAGATAAGGAGTTCAATATAACCATGATTAATATATTAAATAAAGCCAAGGAAAAGATAATAAAAATGAATAAAAAGATGGAATATTTAAATGAAAAATTGAAGGCTATTAAAAACCTAATGAAGATTCTTAGTCTGCAAAGTGCAACATTTGAAATTAAGTTCTTTATGCTTGACAAATGACTAAGAATTACAATTTTCCTAGTAATTGAACATATCTGCCACATCTAATTAAAAACCATGATGTGAACAGAGAAACTAATAGGTGCAGGCTGATGAAATACAATGAAAAATAAGAGACTAGTGTTGCTTATGCAAAAAGGAAAGTTCTTTCTGTGAATTGTCCTGGACTGTGGCCAATAAGATGAAACCACTATAGAACAGCACATTCAAATGACCATAAATACATATTTAGTCTTGGAAATTGCAACTATTAAAAACTATCCTTTGAGAAAAATAAGTTAAGATTCTGAAGTTCTTATGCAAGCCAACCTAATGACTCAATAGTGTATTGCAATCTTAAGTTATCTAAACTGTAAATTCCATTCTACTAAAACTGTATAAAACTTGATGCTAGTACTTCCTGTTGAGAAACTCCAAGTTTTTAATAAATTTCATACTGTTCTCCTTTGTTAGCAAGAAAAAACTTCACTGCCATTTTTCATGTCCAAGATTTTTATTTAATATGCCAGATTCCCAAGATATAGCTCTAAGGAACTATATTTTTGTATACTGATGTATAGCAGACCTCTAAAGAATTATATTCTCAGCACCTTCTTCTTAGTGGGATTGCCCCCCATCTCCATTTCCATGGTCACTTCTGGGTATGTCATATTATTACTTGAAGTACCACCCTGACTACTCTGGTTTGGAGGGACACTTGACCCAAGCTGGAGCAATCATTGTACCAAGACCTTCTGTGGTGGGTTGAATTATGTTCCCCCAAAAGATATGTTCAAACCTTAACTCACAGTATCTGTGAATGTGACCTAATTTGGAAATAGAGCCTTTGATTATGTAATTAAGTTAGGATGAGGTCATACTAGATTAGGGGGGGCCCTAATCCAATGACTTCCATCCTTATAAGAAGAGAGAAATTTAGTCACAGACACTCAAGGAACATCCTATTTGATGATGGAGGCAGAGACTGGAGTCATGCATCAATAATCTAAGGAACACCAAGAATTTCTGGGAACCACCAGAAGCTAGGAAGAGGCAAGGAAGGATTTTCCCTTAGAGCTTTCAGAAGGTGTATGGCTCTGCCAACAACTTGATTTTAGATGTCTAGCCTGCAGAAGTGTGAGAGAATACATGTCTCTTGTTTAATGCCACCAAATCTGTGGTACTTTGTTATAGTAGCCTTAGGAAACTAATATGCCCTCCCTTCCCCAGGCACAGATACTAGTGGTAGGCATCCTTTTTGGTTTCCTCTGCTAAAACGAACACTATATGCTGTGTTGACTTTAACAACAGGAATTTATAGGCTCATGGTTTCAGAGGCAGAAAAGGCTTAGTTCCTTCCTTGATATATTTTGATTGGCTGTCAGTCTTTGGGATTCTTTGGCTTTCCAACATAAGGCAATGCACATGGCAATGTCTTCTCCTTCCTCCTCCAGGTTCCCTTGACTTCCAGCTTTTGACTGCAACTGTGGCTTCTCCCTCCATCTGACTTTCACTCTGTTTATAAAGTACTACAGTAATCCAGGTTAAAGCCCAACCTGATTCAGTTAGGCCTCAATTAAACTGAAGTAACATCTTGAAGAGATCTTCTTTACAATGGGTCCACACCCACCAAGACCAAAAACATTCCCAAACTGGGGTACATAATTCAGTTCTCTACAGCATCTGACTGAAACTGAGGTAGTGAATCTTCTTCCCTGTGATTTTTGCAGTTGGAAATATAGAGAGTTTAGGCCACTCTGCTGGCTAAAGCTTTGTGATTTACAGCTCCAAGCTGTCAGTATCCACGTTTCTCTACATGATGTAAAAGTTGGACTATAGTGTGAATGACTAGAGAAGCCAAGCAGAGGTGTGAAACATGGGGAGAGCCTGGAAAACTTTGAATAACTACTTCTATTTATTTCTGAGGCCTAACTGCATCCTACTTTTCCAAAAGCTTGGACATCCTATTTTTTTCTCAATTGCATGACAATTCCTTTGTTCTTGCCCAAATTAATTAGAATAAGTTTGCTCTTGCTTTCAACTCAATGACTTAGTAATTGATATAATAGGAGTAAGACCTAAAGCTTTGAGACTTCAGGGGATTTGGAAATAATCAGAATGGAGTGAAATTGGAGATCCTGATTCCTTGGTGGTCAAAAGAATGATGAACAAGCAGTCTGGAATGGGCCAGAGAAAAAAATGGTAGAATTAAGAGGAGGACAGATTTGGGGGCTACCATGCAGGGAGGCCTGGATTCAGTGTCTACTTATTGGAGTGTATCTTAAAGACAAGGACTCTCTAAACTGTCTATACTCTCTACCTTGGTTGCATTATATTGTTATAACCTCATGTTGGTTTTTACTATAGTTTGGTGTTAATCTATGTTTACATGTATAGTATTTGGCAGTCTTTGGAATCAGCTCTATTTCCTTTTTTAATCCTATTTTCTGAAGAGACAACATACCTGGAAGATGTAGTTCATATTCACATCCTGGTTGCATAGCTATAACTGTACTCTTAGATCTCCTACACCAGGACATATATCAGAAACAAGGGAAAATATTATTCCTGAAAAACCCTGGATTTTTAAATAAATTATTTAAAGAGTCAATAAATTGTTTCATGACAAGTGGCAAATTACCCATGAAAAACTGCTGATTCAAACATCTGGCACGAGTATGATACGGTTGGTTGTTCACAATAGTCTTTGGAGATTTTTAAACACTGACCAGGCCCTCTTTGTGCTGAGGTATTCATTCATTATTTGAACAAATATTGATGGAGCACCTACAACATGTATTAAAGACACAGTCCCGAAAATTGGAATTATTTCTAAATTCTAAAGAAAAATAATATTAATGACAGAGAAATCAGAATAAATTAAAACTAGAAAGAACATGCTAACAGAAATGGATACATCAATGCTGTCAAGGTCTGCCTAAGTGTAATTGTTAAAACTGTGCTATTTGGAGCCAAATAAGCCTGTACTGATCGCCTAACTGGTGACTTTGAGTACTACAGATACTGTGATATTCATTGTAATTTTAAGCTTTTTCTTACTTTCCTTGTCTGTAAAATGGGGATAATGTCAACTTCATAGAGTTGTTGTGAGGATTAATAGAGATCATGCATTAGGAGCACTTAATGTCACTCACATAATCGATACAGGATATCTATAATCAGTAGTGGTAGTATGATTAGGTTTATCTTTTAATCAGTTTTTAAAAATTGAATGTGAGGAGTTCTTGGTTAATTTTAGCGACCACTTACTTAATTCCTTGGTCCCAGGAGTCATAGTGTCATCTAAAGGTCAGCAGTGCAGGCCGAGTTTTGAACTGTATATTGCAGCAGAAAAGAGCAAACGAGCAGGTTTGGGATTTGTCTACTAGCACTGACTTCAATTACGTCTGTTTTTGCTGCCTTTTGTTTTGTCAGTAAACACCAGAGGGATTTGGCAGTTGTGTATACAGAGGTACAGTGCCCCAGAGGAGGTGAAATTGGGTTTTGTAATCTCATGGCTTTTAGGCAGGAGGAGGATTAGGAAGCAGGTGGTTAGAGTAAAATATTCACTAGTTTAGTCTGTAGCAATATGCAGATGTTTAGATGGTTTCTCATCTGGGGTAGCTAAAATTGTGCCCCAAAGATGTTTTAATTGTGCGGAATACATGGAACAGGTAGGACTAGCATGAATCTCTGGTAAAGTAGTTATTTCTGAGATTTTCTTCATTGTAATGGGAACACTTAGTAGATTTTAGTCTATCCTATCAAATGTAAGAGATAAAAGGGGATACAACAATGCATGAAACGCCGACATTTTATAAAATTAGAATGATTTCCCTTGTGTATATTAATAAAAGCAGTGTTATAAAACATGGGGCACTCAGCATACCCTTGCCTTCAGGCTGTATAGCCATTTCGCTCAGTGTACTAATCTCTTCCAGGTATTTATACCTTGAACTGACATGACACTTGAGGCTCACTCCTTTTATTTTTCTGAAAACCCTTATTAGCTAGCTAGGTGGATACTATTATACTCATTTCATATAAATCATTCAAACCTAGACAGTGGCAGAGCTAAAATATTTAGAGCTAGTCCCCTCTTCAATGGATCCATGGTCCGCAAACTCTAAGATGCTTAAGAATCACCTGGGAAGTTTGTTGAGAATGCATATCCCTGGATGTTACACACAGAGGTGTTGATTCAAAATGTTTCTTGTACATGGCCCAGAAATCTGCATTTTTAACAACCACACCTGGTGATTCTGACATAGGTGATCTTAACACAATAGCATAGAGGTCACAAAAGGACGCTTCTGGTAACAAAAGCAATAGGCTGTTTCTGCATTCCTTAAACATCTTGTGCAACTTAAGGTTATTGCCATTCCCTGAAGCATAGAAGAAAATAGAGTTGGTTTTCCTAAAAGAGAAATGATGTTTGTTATTTTTTTCTCCCTCTCCATCTTGCTGGGCCACTGCTAGAAGAGGTGTGCATCTAACACCCTTTGAAATTTTAAGTTGAAACTAAGCTTTACCCAAGGGAACCCCAGGAATAGTATTTGTGGTATTCAAACTGGGAGAGAATGGAATAGAAATAAATCAAAGCTGCAACCATGAAATGCCCCTCTTTCTAGAAAATGCACTGATTTTTTTCTACATCCAGACTCAATGGCATGGTACCACCTTATTCCTGCTTTTTGTTTGGACTCACTGATCCCTACTAACCTCTGCTAGTAATTACCAGGAAACAAACAACATCCTAACCTTCCTAAAGACCTTCCAGAAATTTCTGTGGCTTTTTATCAGCAGGCAAAACAAGCCATCTCATGGAAATAAAAAATTGCCTCTGGGTTCATTCAGATCTTCAATCTCCAGAGGACAGCAGTTTCTGCAGCAATTTGACACTCCTACTTGGGGCTGAAATTGGAAGCTGCCACCTTTCTTTATTTTAAATAAAACTCAACTCTTGGCATGGGCTTATGCTTTTTTTTTAACCTCAGTTCTGCTGGTCCTAATGGGAATTAGTTTCCTTTTTGCAGCGCAAGTGCTAGATATGTATAGTGTCAAAATAAAATCCTATGCTCTGCAGGGCTCCCAGGGGCTACAATTGTGTAACAGAAACAACGAAAAATTGAAATAGGTTTCATTTATTTGTTATCAGTCTACATGCACAAGTTTCCTCTAAACTAACAAATATGATATATTAGCAATTTTCTTAGCCATGTTCTGAAGTAAATCGTGTTTAATTTTCTCATCTGTAAAATGAAAGGGTTGGAATAGATTAGGGATCAGCAATCTTTTTCTGTAAAATATTTTAGCCTTAACAAGTCATATGGTCCCTGTCACAACTACTCCATCTTGCCGTAGGGAGAAACTACTCACTTGAAGTGAGAAAACACTCATAGACAACACAAATAGGTGTGGCTTTATTTACAAAAACAGATGGCAGGCTGTATTTGGCCTACAGGCTATAGCTTGCTGACTCCTGGACTCAAAGGTCTTTTCTAGCTCCCTAAATTGGTAATTCTAGTCAAGTAAATTGAAATCCAACTATCACATGGTTACTCTCTGGTTACGATCTCTAGTACTGATCTGCTGATCAGCTTCTGTTTTCGTCTGTTCCACTGAAATGAGAAATAATATTACTAACAATATGTATTCAACACTTCCTGTGCTGTTAACTTGATAACATTTTTCAGACATTATTTAAGTGAATCTTTTCAAATGAGTCTTAAAAATAGTGGGACTCCTATTATGACCAGTATTTACAGATGAGGGAAACTGAGGCTCAGAGAAATAAAGTACAGTTTGGATTCAAATCCAGAAACGTCTACTTCTAGAGTCGGAGTCTTAAGCATGGTGGCTTATATTGCGTTACACGAAAGTAGAATATTTTTGCATCCCAAAGTGTTAGCTTGTGTGCTAACACTTTATTTGAGAATGTAATTCCAGGTAGCAAGAATGTGGGAAAAGAGAAAAGAACAAGGAGAGGGTAGTCATAGAAACATAGGGGTTTTAAAAGTTGGGTCTACAACTGTCAAGCTTGTCAGAAGGCCCGAGGCAGATGAAAACTAAGAGAAAGGCAAGTAGAATTCAAAATAGCAAGTCCTTGATAACTCTTAGAGTAACCATTGGGACCAGAAGCCAGATTACAAGAGGAATAAAGAGTAAATTGGTGGAGAAAATAAATGTAGACCTGTCCTTTAGAAGATTGGCAATTAAGTGGTGAGAAATGAGATGGTTACTTCCCACTTTCTCAAATTTTCATTCTTTCTACATGGACCACTTAAAAAAACCACTAAGATACATATATTCCTTCATGAGTTGATTGCTATGTTGCTTGGCAAGACAGGCACAATTTAAAGCATAGGACTTAGTCTTAGGTAGGTGCAAACATTTTTTTGTGTTGCAAAAGTTCATTATCTTGGATCCCAGCCAACAAGAGACACAGTGGGCATGAAGGTTTCCTTCTTGGAGGCTGGGATTGTTGCTGCTGTATCATCAGTATCATAATTCATTTATTTTCAAAGCATGATGAAATTGAGAGATCTGTTTATTGGGAGGTCAGTTCACTGTGCCACGTAGATTTAAGAGAGAAGTTGGAACAATTGCTGTTCATAAAAAACATACATGGTGCAGGAGTAACAAGCAGATCTGGTTGAATTTACTCTTCTCATAAAGTAGGCAAAATGGATCAATTCTTCCAGCTGGTTAAAGGTCTCTTTCTGTAGCTACAGAGAAATATCTCAGAGGGCCAGAAAAATAAAAGACCATGTGCTCATGTCATTTCCTAAATTTGAAAAGTATCATTGGCTAAAGTTCCAAACTATGTATTCCTAGTTAAAGGCTTCTAAGTGGGGTTGGAAACCTGGGTGCTAACTTTGGAAAGAAGAAAATTGAAACGATTGCCTCCTTTTGCTAAAACCTTCAACTTAATTTAAATTGAAAAATTGTTTTCAAAGCAGATCATCTAATGATTCCTCTGCATATCTTAAAAAAATCTTTTAGTATTTTAAAAGCATTATCACATAGAACACATTAAGATTAAATATATACATTATCTTGGGTGACTCAATAAGGAGGTATAAAAAGGTCCTCTATGATATTTGTAAGTCATTTTAGTGCTGCTGGGTATTTTAAAATAGAGGAACTATGAATTATCTATATTGACCTTAGTGATATCACAAATAATGGGCATCTACCAATAAATAATAAATCTTAAAACTCAATTAGACTGTTATATAAGGTTCAGTCTCCACTATGAGAAAACATTTTACTAGTGTGGCTAGTAAATTGATAATTTATATGATTCCACATTTTAAAAAGTATCTTTACCTTTTGATAATGGTGATTTGTGACATGCTCTAATAATTGTTATTAGAAGGAAAAGGGTGGGACTAAATATCTGAATAATGAATTCAATAAGGTGTATGACTCAGGCGTGGCTAACATAGCATTTAATATAATCCCATGTTTGAGCTGAACACATCAATGGTAGAATACAGTGTTCGGTATTTTAGGAGATATGGTACTTTTCATATGCCCTTAATCATATATTTTTTCTGGTACTTATTTCTCTATTCATGATATTTAGAGAGAAATTTATTTACCTTTAGAATATTTGTTTAGTTCCAAATTGCAAAGATCCTTAACTAATTCTACTGTTAATTCTAAGGACCAATAGCTACCTTCTCTTAGAAACGCAGGTTAAGTTATTTATCATAGTGGATCCAAACCTTGCCTAATTAGATTCTCCTAATTTTCTTCACAGGTCACTCTAAGGCTGGTGACAGAAGAACTTTTATTTTAAGAGATATTGATTTGTGCCCTGTGCAGTGCTCACCACATATTAGGCATCTAGTAAATGATTTTGAATTTATTTTCTTTTGAATAGAATATTTTAGGCTTTAACTTGTTGTTGTTGTTTTCCAAATTAATTCTGATTTGATCTTGAATTTTATTTGGCATTTGCTTATAGGTAACCAACCTTCTGTGCTACTTTTTAGTAAGACTTAAGTTACTCACTTACTTTGCTTAGTGATGTTGGAATTGACCCTGGATGTGAGCAAATCACCAAAGAGTTTATTCAGTTGCTTATAATACTTGTAATGCAAGGAAAATTAATGGAAACAAATACTACAATTCATTCGCAGCCATATTGGTATACATCTCTAGAATAAGAAAGTATTTCTAATATTTGATTTCAATTCCTGGGATAAAATATTACTTTTGAAGATCTGTTTATTATTTTTTGAGTATTAACTATAGAAACTTTAAGTATAATTGACTTATAATTACTATCTAGTAGTAATCTCTCTTATATGGAGGCAGTTCCATTTGTACTGAATATATAAAATTTATAATTATGTGAATGGATATTTAATTAATTTAAAAACTGATTACTGAGGTACTTCTATTTATTTTGAAAAAACAGAGATTTATTTCAAGTATTTAAATATACTGAAACATAGATCTTCCTAAGCCATTGCTAAGATGTTCTAAATATAATAATATTGTTACTTGCTTGAAAAATCTTCCTCTATGAGAGCAAACACATGTTGTCAGAAGAAATAAAGTCTTTAGAATCAGCTTCTATTGAAACAAATCTATACTTCCAACTATTGGAATATTAAAATGTAATTCACAGGGTTTTTGTATTGGAAATTTTAAAACTCTGACTTTAAATTATGATGAGAATTTTCTATTTCTATACTATATAGAAGGAGGCAGACTCTTATTTCTTATTTCTTATATCAGGTATTGTAGTTTTTAAAATTTTTATTTATTCATATTTTGGTCTGAGGCAGCAAAGTGGAGTAACATCTCAAAATTAATATTTAAGAATTTCTTAATCTAATCTAGTACTTATATTAAATTTTTTTGTCTCTCACTTTGTTATAGAGATAGAAGCCTTAATAAAGGGTGGTTTCAAACATGATTGATATCACTATTCACGTGACTTAATTTACATTGACATCAATAAGAATTAAGCATCTGCTTCTGACCATAATTAAATTCTGAGCTGCTAAAAGATTGTTCTCTATTTAGTACTGTTAAAGCTATGGAAATTCAGTCCAATCTTCATTATTCTGAGAGGTTTTAAGAATTCCAGGCCCTGTGGGTTATAAATTTGATGTAGTCAATTTCTCTGTTACTTGTTCCATTTCCCCTGACTCCTTGTCGTGTAGATAGAGTAAAAGTGTTTAAATGGATGGTTAAAGTTTGATGTTTGAGAACACCTGAATGTTGAATCTACTCCCCAACAATTTCATGTGCTTATGTAAGAAATAGGTTAGCCTGCATGTGCACATGTGTGTACATGTTTATGAAGTGTGTGTTTGTGTGTGTGTTTTGAAGAGATGTTACAGTTTACTGGTTAGGAGCATACACTCTGGTACCAGATGGAGTCTAAATCCCAGTTCCACATTACTAACTGTGTGATTTGGGGCAAGTTATTTAATCTCTTAGGGCTTCATCTGAGTTCCCTCAGACTGGCGATAGTCCCTACCTCACAGGGTTGTTGTAAAGATTCATTGATTGAGTATCAAAGTATTTAGAATAGTGCCTGACACATAGTAAATTCTGATTGTTAAATATTATTTTTATATGAAGAAAATAACCTTTATTAAATATTATTATATACATTTTTTGCATTGGACTGACAGGCAGCTTCAAGTGGAAAAAATTTTGGTGATAGTGATTGGTGAAAGTTGAAATATCATAGCAAGTTAAAGTTTTTATTTTATTAAAAAGATAAGAATGCATTCCTTGATTTTTGTTCTTTCACGTATGCATTTGAATAAATCTTGATTTAAATCTTGGGTCCTCCAGCCACCCGTTGCACATGACTTGAGGTTATAATTAGGATTAAATGAAATAATGGGTTTGAAGTGCCGTACATGGTGCCTGGGAAGCAGTAGGCGCTAAACATCTGTTGCCTTCTCTTTCATTCTCAATATTCTAATAATCTCAATATGGTGCTAAAGTTATTCACTCAAAGAAGTGAATCAAGGCGTTAGTACTGGATAGACACTTAGAGATCAACCAATTTAACTACTTGTGTTGGCAAATTTTATGTGTTAATTTGGCTAAGGATATTGTGTACAGTTTTTTGGTCAAATACTAGCCTAGACGTTATTGTGAAGGTACTTTGTAGATGTGATTAGCATCTACAATGAGTTGACTTTAAATTAAGGTACTTACTTTGGAAAAAGTGGGTGGACCTCATGTTATCAGTTGAAGGCCTTAACAGCAAGAACTGTGGTTTCCAGAAGAAAGTCTGCCTCAGCAGATTTTGGACTGAAAATGGCAACATCAAGCTCTTACCAGAATTTCCAGACTGCTGCCGTAACTCACAAATTTAAGGAATTGGCTCACATAATTTGGGGGATGCCTCATCTGGAATTGATGTATACATGCATTTATATATTCTTTTGGTTCTGTATCTCTGGAGAACCCTAACTAATATACAACTCATCAACAGATTGAGGACAGTGGGGCCATAATTAGAATAGAGAACTGCTGGGGCCGGCTGTCGCCCAGTTGGTAGGCGCCGGTTTACCACATGGAGAGGCCCCGGGTTCGGTCCCCGGGGCCTCCTCGAATGGGCAGACCTCCTCGAGAAGGCAAGCCAACGCGGGCGGGGCACACCGCTGCGGACAAAGGCAAGCAGGTGGGCCGCCACGCCGGTGAGCTGACTCAGCGGGTCACTCCAGCGGGGAGAGACAAGCAGACACAGAGGAACGCAAAGAAAAATGAGCACAGCAAGAACAAGCAGAAGGGGGGGATGTATAATAAATTAAAAAAAATTAGAGAACTGCTAACTACCTGTCTCTGTCTCTTTTCACATCAATATGCTCTTTTCATATCCCTCCCTAAAGGAGAGAGTATCACATTGAACATACTCAGTGGTTGGGGCAGGAAGAGATTGACAGAGGAAACCAAATGATGGCAAGGGTTTGTTTTTTTTTCATTCTTACAAATGTGAGCAAGTTTCATTTTTCATAGGATTATGACCATCAACCTTTTAGAAGTCAATGACTTAAGCACTAAATCTCTGTTGTTCTTTCCCTGCCCTTTGAACTGCTTCTGTACAGCCTTATTGATTTTGTTCCTCTATGTCTACTTTCCCTTACTTATTAATTTAGGGCTCTCACAGTCAATCAAGGGAAAAGTGCATCAAAAACACTTTGCTGATGTGAATACAGAACTGACACATTCCCTCAGCAGCATTTTTTACACAGTGGCTGATTTGCTATGAACTTCTCTTTTGCCAGTGTAATTTCATTAGTCAAATTATTTCTGTTTTAATATTCTTATGGCCCTAATAAAAGGCAGACAAATAAAGGAGAGTATATTGATAAGATTAGGAATTTTTAAGTAATATAAATCCAGTCCACACAAATTTCAGGCCTCTCTCAAGTGAATGCAGAGCTCTGATAAGGCTGAAGAATGACTCCAGAAGAGAAGCTTGGAAGTTTTACAGGAGACCAGATGGTGGCAGCATAGAATGTGTGAGAAAATCTCTATGAGTAATAGTTTAAAAACATGATCAAACATGTTGCAAACAGTTGCAAAACTACTAAGTATTGATGATAATTAAAATAAGGAAATTGGTTAAAGACAAGCAAAGAACCTGCGATACTTGAGTTTGTCTCCTCTTTGCTACTTTCTGGCAATGTGAACTCTGGCAAACCAATTAACTTCTCGGAGCCTCAGTTTCCTCATGTGTAAAATGAGAATAATAATAGTTACAGGGTTGTTTTGAGACTAATAGAGATAATGTAATTAAAAGGCTTAGCCTCATGGCTGTCAAGTTGACAGAGGGAGGGAGGGAGAGAAATCATGTCAAATATGAACTTCATATTTTACAAGGAAGTTCCCATAATTTATTCAAAAAACAGTGAATATTAACAGTAATAATACCAACTAAAATCAAATCTGATTTTTATAACCATCATTCTCTGGCAGTTCTAAACAATGCCAGTGTTCTGGGAATGCCTCTGATCCTAACATATTAAGGTTCTCATTATTGATTCAGCCTTTAAGACCTTTTGCCCTCCAGCCTCTGACCTATCGACCTTTAAACTTATGGCTCATTGAATCCTTTTTTCCAGTCAATTTGGACTAATTGTTCAATGGAGATACTTTGCACATTCCTGCTTCTACAATTTTATCACACAATTCCCATTCCCGAAATACTCTTATCTCCTTTTACTTTATTTAGATCTTACCTTTCCCTCATAGGCCCAGGATAAGGAGTACTTTTTCTGGGAAGACTTCCCCATCTGCTGGATCCCACAAAGTTCTCTCCCTTTCTTGTATATGTAGCTCTTTTGGCACTTAGCTCCTGCTTGTTACCTGGACCTATAGTGCCTCCTCAATGTAAGGCCTATGGAGACAGGTATCATGTCTTACATACCTGGGCACTTCCAAAGCCTGGTACAGTGCTTTTACAGAGTAGGTCCTCCATGACTCCCATTCATGGAGCTGGTACTTATTTCCATAATCCAGAGCAGCCTTAGGTTTTGATATCATCAGTACACTTGGTGCTCAAAATTGTGCTTAGAGTTCAAGCCACTCTACTTCACAGGAAAAAACCACAATTATGAGATATTTTCTATTTTGAAAATCCTCTGAAACATGCATATGTTACCTTAAATAGTGTATAATACAATACCAACTAACATTAGCCATTTTAGAAAGAAAAAAACCTGATCGTTTGTGGGTTTGGTAGCAAGTGATTGCAACATTTGTCACTTAGAACTGAGATTGTATGAGCTCTAAATGACAGATTGGAGCTATTTTTCAGTTCTTTTCTGTGAGAGCTGGAATCCTTTCATCTCCTCTTTGCTGGGGCAAAATCTAATGAGAGTTTAGCATGTGATGGCCACCTCCTTAATGTGTGCATGAAAAATACCGCGTCTTTGAACTTGAAGCCTTAATTTTTTTATCTATAAAAAATTAACCTGGGCCGGCTGTATAGCCCAGTGGATAAGGGCGGGGGTACACCACATGGGAGGCCCCGGGTTCGGTTCCTGGGGACATCTCCGAGCGGGCAGACGGCCTTGAGAAAGGCAAGCCACCGTGGGCTGGGCAGAGCCACCA
>PVKH010023006.1:0-13963 GCA_004027955.1 Chaetophractus vellerosus
AGGAAGAGATCAGTCTAGATAACAAGAGGGAAAAGAAGTGCTCCTTGAGTTTAGGGAGAAAGAAAAATGAGAAGCCACTCTAATTGGCTCAAGCTATGACTTGAGCTTGACGAGCCAAGGTCTGTATTTAGAAACCAGCCTTCTTCTAGAAGGGGCCAGTATAGAATGTCTCCAAGACAACCGAATAAGCCAAATCATTCTAGAGTCTAGACTGAGGCACAAGCCTAACGGGGTTTCATAGAGTGGAGAATCAGAACCACAGATTGTACCACCTACAGCTTAGCAAAGCACTTGAAGATGCAGAGTTGCCCTTGCATCACTGTTCAAGCTAACCCACTCTTTCCATTCTGAAGTCACCAGTTGCCATTTTTAATTCCAATGCCAAGACAAAATCTTTAATACTGCAAGCCATCATTACTAAACAAAAACAAAGAATAGAGACGAAAGAGGCCCTACAGCTCCCATGCAAACTTTATTTTACAGGTAAGGCTGATTAAGGCCGATGACACCTTTGCAGGGGAAGGAACTCACCCAGAATGATACAACCAATGAGTAGTCAAGCCACAAACAGCCACTGCAGTGCTTTTGCCCCTCTACGCTGCTGCCTTGGAGATCAGCATATGTTTAGCCACTAGCAGGCCTTAGATATCTGGACACTTATTGTGTACCAGGCCTGCAGAATTTCGTGGAAATGCCCCATTGGATTTCTTCTTACTCTATTTGGTCAGATGGCCAATATCAAAACCGGAGGCCAATATTACTTCCTGCTGACTCCTGTGGGGAGCAGCTACTATGTTGACATAGAGGTCTCATGAGGCCAGATTCTCCTCCAGGTCCATAGGTGCATTAACTCATTAAGGTCACTTGTTACAGAGCCTTAGTCCTACGTTAGTACCTGAAAGAAAAGTAGCCAAAGAAGATGAAAAGGTGGAGAGCTGGGGGCATGAGTACCACTTGATTGGACCAGTGCTCAGCCGTGTCAAGTAGCAGCCCACCAAACACTCCCTGACAACACACTGCCCCAGAGAGTGAGCGCCAAGCCAGTGGTTCCCAAACTTCCATAGGCATCACCATCCCCCGAGGGCTTATATAACAGCTCCCTGGGCCCACCCCAGAGTCTCTGGTTCAGTAAGCCTGGGGTGGGACCTGATAATCTGCATTTCTAAGTGATGTGGCTCTGGGGAACCATGCTTGGCCCACACTAGGAGAACCGGTGCTCTAAGCAGCCACCCTGCCTTCAAGAATTTCAATTACTGAAATGTCCAAAGGGATTGTGTTTCGGATAGTCTTGGCTATGGTGACCCTGCAGCTGGGAGGACAATGACACAGAATAGACCTCATCACGTGCTCTAGGAGACAGGAGTTACTCAAGACGAGCCTGCAGGCCAATTCCCAGAGCAGCACTTTGGCAGCTGCAGGAGGTATCGTCACTTGCCATCCTATTGTTCCTTTATGGAAAACAGAGATGCTGAGCACAGAACTAGACAACCTGTGTGGGAATGAGTGTGGGTTTGTAAGGGCTAAGGTGCTACTTCTACTTAGTGGGAGAGGTAAGTGTCTCAGAACCCAGGCCTCCAGTGCGCTAGCAGGCTACATCATCTCTTGATAAACTCTTGTTTCTTTAGAGCTTGTTTCCTTAGGGCATCTCTCTTCAAACAAACAAACATGCAATAGTTAAGCTTTCTTTGCAGTATTCTCCATGCTTGCCATGCTACACCCCCAGCCATATACATTTAGAATTCAATATGCAAATAGAGATTCTTTGGGAATCCTGTAGGCCCTAAAAATCTGAAACCTTCATTTTTAGCATCATTTGTAGGTGAGAAGCTCTGACCCAACAGCCACAATTCTGGCATACTCACACACACGCTGCTCTGGTCTCCTGACCTGTACACACTCGCTCCTTTCCCTCGAGGACAAGGAAACCACACATTTAATATGCAACAGTGCTAGAAGACCAGAGGCCAACATTCCCGAGCTTTGTTGCACAGCCTGGAAGCAGCCAGGATACCTCTCATGCTAGGGGACTGGCAGCTCTTCAGAAGCAGGAAACCAGGTTTTCGCCACCGTTTTGGCAAGCTCGAAAGGAAGGACGTTCTAACAGCCCCACTGTGCATCCATTTAGCTCTTCCCAGCTTACGGAACATTTTCTAGACCATCCTTTAAGCCTATGTGGTGTAGGTAGGGACAATACCTTCAACTTCCAAACCTTCAGTGGCTGCTGGTGCCAGGCCCCGTGACAAGCATTTCATTTAACCCTCCTGATAAACTTGGAAGATAGTTCTGAATTGTACATTTGAGAATATGGACGCTCAGAGAAATTAATTAACCTTCCTGTGATCCCATAGCTTGGTAATGGGGTGATAATGGTGGTGGTGGGGCCAATCATTACTTAATGAATCAGGCCAGCTGATTCGCAGCTTATCCCTAAAAAAAAAACAGCCCTTTGTAGGCAGAACAGTTGGTTGCAAAGTAGATTTTGGAGGGGTTGGTGGGGAGGAGAGTCAGGCAGGCGCCAAATATTATTTAAAGGTCTTAGGAGAGTATTTCCAAATTCCAGACATCGTTGAACCTAATGAAGTCCTTTTAAAGGAAAGTTGATTTTCTCCTTTTAATAAAACCTTTGCTCTCGGAATCCAGGAGATTCATCTTAAAACTGGAGACCCTCTGCTTCAGAATATTTCAGTGGCCTCAGATTACGGAAATGCTACTGAACAGTGCTCACCAGAAGCATTTTGGGGGAGGGCACAGAAGAAAGGTGGGGATGAGAAGAACAAGGGAAAGCACAAGCTATCTGGAGTAGCTAGGGTATGTGGGGGATGGGAAACTTATTTTGGAGGGATCTTAAACTGTTTTTAATTTTTAAAATTATTTAATTATTTAATTATTATTTTGTGTTCGTTGCTTTTGCTTGTTGTCTCCTCTTTTTCTTTCTTTCTTTCTTTTTTTTTTTTTTTGGCTCGGTTGTTTTCTTGTTTTTTGCTCTTTGTCTGCTCATTGTCTGTTCGTTGTTTGTCTTTTTAGGAGGCACTGGGAACTGAACCAGGGCCCTCCCATATGGGAGGTGGGCGCTCAACTACTTGAGCCACACCTGCTCCCCTTAAGCTGTTTTTGACGGCTAATCCAAGTCTTTAGAAGTCAGGCAACAGGACCCAAGAGGAAAGAGCTGCAGAATGCCATAGCCATATGCCGCAACTACTTGTGTTAACTTAGTTATAATGAGTCAGCAAAGAAAGGAGACCAGATGACCCCCCCCTAGAGTTAGCTGGAGAGCAGGGCAGAATTGTGATGGCAGGAATCTTAGGGCACAGGCTCCGTGAAGTGGGCCAAAATAAAGCTGGGGTGGACTGACCTTTAGCTTCCCACCTGGCAGAGCTGACTTTGAAGTTTACCCTTCAACTGAGATGTGCAACAGAAGGGGCAAAGTTCTTTAAACTCTGTCTTAACCAGGGTGCCATAATTGACCATCAGAATTCCATATCCACCCTTTGCCTGGGTATCTGATATTTCCAAAGGCTAATAACACTCAAAGTACAACTTCCAGGCAGCAGTCTAAGGTTCTCATGCCAGACCCTTTCTGAATGTCTTCTGGATGACCATGGTAGCAAGGGTGATCGGACACTTGTCATGTGGCAGGCACTGCACTAAGAACTTTGCATGCAATATCTCACCTAATCTCACAGCAATGAAGAAGTTATTAATATTTTACAAAAGAGGAAAGGCTAAGAGAGGTCAAGAAACTTGTTCAAGGCACATGGTTAGGAGTTGGCAGAATCATAGAGTCAGATATTGAGCTCAGGAAGCTTGAGGGCAGAGCCCAAGCATATATCCATGGTTGAGTACCATCCATTCCATTAATCCTTTGCAAGCTTGTTTGTTTATATATGCATTTCTCTTGGGAACTTTCATTGGTCTCCCAAAGAAAATTAAGAACCATTGCTCTGTGGAAGAACTTTTATCATTGATGTGGAGGCAGTGGCCACTGGAGGTTCTGAGGGGAGGGAGAAGGAAAAACAGGTGTAATATGGGGACATTTTTGGGACTTAGGAATTGTCCTGAAAGATAGTGCAATGACAGATACAAGTCATTATATATTTTGTCATAACTTACAAAATTATGTGGGAGAGAGTGTAAACTACAATGTGAAATATAATCCATGCTTAGTGGCAATGCTCCAAAATGTGTTCATGAATTGTAACAAATGTACCACACTAATGAAGGATGTTGTTAATGTGGGGAAATGTGGGAGGGGTTGGGAGTGGGGCATATGGGAATCCCTTATATATTTTATGTAACATTTATGTAATCTAAGTATCCTTTAAAAAAATTAAAAAGTTTATATTAAACAAAACAAAACCATTGCTCTAGAGAAAGCAGGACCCAATGTCAGCTGCATGGACCTGATGCCAAGGGCAGAGCAACAGCTACCCTTCCTTTTCCTAAGAAGGGCTTCCCATCTGCTGGGTCGTTCTTCCTGTTTCAGAGCTCATTTCCCACACAAAGCCTTGTTTCACTAAACTGAAGGGGCCTTGCACTACACACCCTTGTACAAACCCTCTCCCTTGCCCCCTTTCTGCTAAGTTGCCTGTTGTGCCATGATTTCCCACAGCTCCATTTGGGGTCCTGCTGTGAGCCTTCCACCATGGAGTTTTCACAAAGCATGAGGGAGAAGCTGGCTCCAGAGCTTGGTGCCTATAGCAGCTCATTTCTCTCAACTCCGGTCACTGACACAGCAATAGCTTGGATACCCATGTTCTTGAGGCCACTTGCTTGTTCTTTGTGGGAAGGAAGTGTTACTCAAGCATGAGCACTTGATTGGCAAGCATGGAGTTTGCAAAGATTGCAGTCTGGAAAGAAAATACCTCCCTGCCTCAAACATTGCCCACTCTAAACCCACACACAAAGCAAATTGCCTTGAAACCTTGTACCTGAGCTTCTCAACTGGTGAGCCATGGCCTACTGGTGGGCCAAGACATACTGATGTCCTCACTCTCAGGGTGACCAGTGTGTTCTTGCACAGCCTCAGGTAGAGGTTGGATGTGCCAAATAAATATTATCACTCTTACTGAGCATCATTAAGTAAATAAGGTTGACAGTGACTTAGCCAACTTGTACCTTTGGAAGCCCTTTCAAAGGGCACTTAAGAGTCAGATCTGAAGCGTAAGGTTCCCGAGAGAGGTGTCACCAAATTCCCAGAACTTTCAACAGCTCCATAGGAAACATTGTTAATGCCAGCCATGCTAGAAGGGTCACTCAGAGTGAAGATTTAAACCTGTGTTGCCCAGGACCAGAGCCATTAGCCACGGGTGGCTATTACCCAGTTGAAATGAAGCTAGTCTGAATTGAGATGTGCTTTAAGCATAAAGACTTTAAAGACTCAGTATGAAGAAAATAATGTAAAGTCTCATTTTTTAAAAATATTGATTACATGTTGAAATGATAATATTTAGGATATATCAGGCTAAAGTAGTTTTACCTGTTCCTTTTATTTATTCAGATGTATCTGCTAGAAAGTTTTACTCCATACATGTGGTTCACATTATATATGTTTTTTGGATGGTGCTGATTTAGAGAAAAGGTCCTTTGCCTCAATGCCTACAGCGCAAGAGGTGGAGTTACCCAGCGTCAGTCGCGAACTTGTTGTAACCACTTCAAGCTGAACTTGAAGACAGTGATGTCTTTTACTTGCTCCTCTGATTTCTGTAGTGGCAGCAGTATGCTCTTTTGGGTTGATGATCTTCTTGATGGAAGCAACATCCCTTACAATAAAACTGCTACTATATTAGTTTCCCAGAGCTGCCACCACAAATGGTCCCAAACGGGTTGACTTAGAACAAGAAAACTTCATTCTCTCACACTTTGAGAGACCAGGAGTCTGAAATGAACCCGTCGGCAGGGCTGGTTCCTTCTGGAGGCTCTCAGGGGAAGCTGCTCCACCCCTCTCTCCCAGCTTCCGGCGATTGTCCACAGAACTTGGCATTCCTTGTCTTGCAGACGCATCACCCCATGACGTGGCGTTCTCCCTGTGTGTCTGTGACTTCACATGGCCTCCTTATAAGGACACTGTTCATTGGATTTACGGTCCCCCCAATCCAGTCTGACGTTGTCTTATCTTCACTCGTTACATCTGCAAAGACCCTATTTCTAAATAAGATCACAAGCGGAGGCACCAGAAGGACCTAACTTTGGGGGTGGGGGTCATTATTCAACCCAGTACAGCTACCATTCATTGAACCACTGAGAGCCACTGCATGTCCAGCACCGTGCTGTGTGCTCTCTATCAATTACTTTATCTCATCCCCATATAATGTACAAACCTGGGGTTCAGAGGATACACAATTCATCCAGGCCAGTTTAAGTCTCATTCCCAATCCTGTGCTTCCAACCACTCTGCGACACAGCTTCCTACAGGAGGGTGGGGGCAGAAAGGCATTTCCCTGCTGCAGACAGGAGCATCGATGCTTTGGGGGGTGGGTGCACACCCTCCCCCAGGCTCTGCTGCGCAGCCTTGGTTCCCTGGGCTAGGAGCCTGGGGAGAGGAGCTTGGAGCACCTGTGTCTGACTAGGCAGCGAGCCGGTTGGGAGGCTCTCCCGTGAGCAGAGAGGAAATGCCAGGAAGTGGGAGGGCTTCTGGCCTCTCCAGACAAAAAGCCGAAAGGGTGGAGGAGTCAGAAGGGACATCCTGCCTCGCTTTAGATGGCTCCCCACTGGAGAGGAGCTGCCAGACCCCAAGCCCAGCACCACACAGAGCCTGGATTGGCGCTGGCAGAAGTGGGCGGGTCAGAAGTGGGGACTCGCCCGAGGGAGGTATGTTAGGCCAGAGCACACTTTATTTGCTCCAGCGCTTGGGACACTGTGACAACAAAGTGCTCTTGGAAAACCTAAAATTTTGTGGAAAGTGTCTTGGGAAGTAATTATGTCACTGTTTATCATAAATTGTCTTTGATTCCTGGGTACCTGCAATAGGCAGCTGCTCCGTCTCCCCACCACCTTTTCAAAGCTTTCCTGCTAAGGCTTTCAGGGAGGGGGCAGGTATCTGGAAGGCACAATCAAAGTCCACAAAATAAATATTAAGATGGGAAATCTGGCATTTAGGCCAGACAACTTGCAGATTATATCTGAGGGCAGAAAAACAAACAAACAGAAAACAAAACAAAAAAACGTGAAACTATTGATTAGAAGCCCCAGATTTTCAAAAGCAACTGCTCAGATGTCCAAGGCTGTTTGCTTGAAGAAATAGGAGTGAGAAAGAGAAACATGGTGCAGTTCAGAGGAAGAATCTGTTTCCGCAGCACAGGGTGAATATTAGATGCTTGAAGTACACAGGAGATAGGGGAAGGGAGGGATTCTCATCCTCTTGCACAATTTTTTTTAGAAATAAGACCAGAGCGTTCTCATCTACAAGCCAAGGCAACTGGCCCATCCTTGGCCTTCTAGGACAAGTGAATGTGCAAAGACTAAAGGAGTGGCTTTTGAATCCCGAGGAATTTGCTTTGTTGTAGGTGGAAGATATACTATCTCTCCATTTCTACAAGTTCAACCTTTACCCCATTTTTCTCTAGCTCTGCAAACATTTGCTTACTAGAAGCTTCATATTCAGAGACCGCATCACAGCTATTTGCAAGAGCTTTGAACACAATATAATTCAGTTCTGAATCACTATTCAGGTAATAATTAATTGTGCCTTCTTTTCTCTAGTCGCCTTTCCTTGCTTTTATTTCTGGGGTGGTTAGAACAAAGTGTGCTATACCTTCAGGAAAGTTCCCGTTAAGAACCTGTGAGCAAGACCTGAAGAGAAACTTGCCGCCATCACCCAGCACAGCACCCAGAAATACTTGCTTAGTTATGAATTCACTAGAGTCCTTGGATTTTAAGGCAAGAAGTTGAAAAGATGAGATGGGTCTCTGCCCTTTGCCATTTCCCCATTTCACTGATAAGGAAGGTGAGGCTCAGGTGCCATCATAGTGACTCAGTGAAGCCTGAGGTTGACTCATTTTCCTGGAACACCTCTGGATATGGGAGTGAGTGCCTTGCAGGTAAGGGCAATGTCTGCCTCTTCCTTTTCCTTTTCCTCAAGGCCATTACAGCCTCCTTCACTCCATGCCTTGTGGGTCAAACACCTTTTTCACCTTTCACCTGGAGAAGTTGGAGTCACACATTCCAAGCCTTCACTTTTTTTCCTAAACACATTCAGGCTGAATTGAAGGGAGGCAGAAGCCAGGCAGGAGGAGAAGAAGGACATAGAAGCATGTCAGAGGCTTTACTGAACCCCTGTCACCCTGCCTGCAGCCAAGCTCATCTGGCGTCTGATGCTGACTGCAGAATTGCTGGCCCCACATCTGGTTTATAGGCTGGTCAGCATTGAGGAAACCGTAAACCAGGCAGGAAGAACCCTCCTCCTGTAGCTGTCTCTGCAGGAACAGAGGTGTGAGGAAGTAGCTAGGACCCAAAACACTGCCCGCGCTGCCATGGGAACCAAGCTATGGGCCTCTGCTGGCCAAACACAGAAGGGCTCCATCTAATGAAGCATCATGGCCTCCCCATCTACCACCGATGGTATTGGGAATTTATAGGCATAAGAATCCCCTAAAATGGGAACCGGCTGTAGCTCAATTGGTAGGGCTCCGGTTTACCACATGGGAGGCCCCGGGTTCAGTTCCCGGGGCCTCCTCGAGAAGGCAGGCCGCCGCGGGCAGGGCAAGCCGCCGCGGGCAGGGCAAGCCCCCATGGGCAGGGCAAGCCACCACGGGCAGGGCAAGCCGCCGTGAGCAGGCAGGCCGCCGCACGGTGAGCTGACTCAGCGGGTCGCCGCAGCAGGGGGAGACAAGCAGACACAGAAGACCGCAAAAATGAACACAGAAAGAACAAGCAGAAAGGGGGAGATATATAATAAATAAATCATTAAAAAAAAAAAAAAAGAATCCCCTAAAAGTGGAAAACAGCATGCCCCCTTCCATCAGCCACAGTCCCTACACCCCCTCCCCCACGGTCGTAACCTCAGGCCTTTTCCACTCCAGTCCATTGAGGGCTTCATACAAAGTAGGCCTCCACCTCTGGCAATGGCTTTAAGGCCTCTGACTCCCATTACCTGGCTCTCTGTCTCTCTCTCCTAATGACAGCAGTGGAGAAATGGAAAGGGTTGAGCTTTGCAGAGAATAAGTAGGGCCCACAGAGGTAAGCCAAGTGACTAAGGACTAAGATAGGACAAGCTGAACCTCTGTGTTTTCACTCCACAAATACAGATCTGTGAGGTTTACTTTTAGTTAAAACTTTCACTTCTCTTCCTTAATGCAACAATGCTAATTGCATTAAATTACACATTAAATATGAAAATTAAGATGAACAAAGAGAAGGAAAAAATACCCAAATTTCCACCACCCAGAAATAGACACTTTTAGTGGGCTGGTATATATAATCTTTTCTATGCAACTTTGTGTGATTTTTAAAAAATAACAAAAATAGAATACTGTACATATTTTATAGTGTGCTTCCTTACTTAGCAATACTTAAGGACTGCACAGATTTACCGTATGTTATTTATTCAGGCCCTTACTGTTGAATGTGAAGGCTATGTCTAATTTTTTACCATTAGAAATAACACTGTGGTTATACCTTACCATGCAGTCTTATTTCCTTAGGCTAAATCCCCAAAATTGGAATTTCTGAGTCAAAGATGTACGTATTCCTAAGATTTTGGGTGTTTATTGAAAAACAGCTATTAATACCACAGCTACCAGTCTGTCTCTTAAACTCTTGCCACGCTGAACATCGCTGGTATTTTCTTCTGGTTTTGACCATGCTCACTTGTAAGTGCTTAAGAATCACAAAATACTTATGATTAATATTCATCTGTGTGCGTAAAGATCACTGTGCTAGCTCTCAGGATCCAAAGAGGGATACGAAGGCACCTGGCCTTGAAGATTCTCAGGAGAAAGACAATTCATAAGCACAAAGAAAATGAAAATTACCCAGAGTGGGAATACAAATAAAAGATGTTTGCATTGGGAGGGGGAGGGCAGGGCACTCAATACTGTTCCCAGCATCCTAATTTTGAGATCATTATTTTGCACTGACAACCATTAACAACTCAGTAGGACCTCTGTTGAGTTCTTACTAAATGTGAGGTGCTGTGTTAAGTAATTATGTAATCTCACCACATCTTCAGAACATCTTTTCGAGAGGGGAGTTTTATGCTCATTTTGATATCGTGGAAAGTGAGTCACCAATTTAACTGACTTGCCCAAGGCCACCTAAAGTTGGTAAGCTTCTGAGACAAAAAGCTCCATGGAATTCTGCCTCTGATTAGAGCAAGGGGGCCGTTGGATTTTGCAAATGGACTCTAAGCATTTCTAGCAGGAATTAGAGAAACTGGAGCTCAGTGAAGAAACTGTTATGGTGAATTTGAGGTCTGGAGAAGAGCAACCCCCATAATCCACAGGCTTGAAAATGGCCCTGGGAGACGGGCCAGTGCTATGGCTCAGTGGGTCCATTGGGGAACTTGCTGCTAAAGCAAGGGAAGTAGAGAAAAGCAATCAGCTCTTCTTTCCCTCCTCTCATTTCATACTGTCTCAGAGTTTCCCAAACCTTAGTGTATGGAAGGACAAATGCAGTTCTGTTAAAATGCATATATATATATATATATAACAGTTTTGTTTCCATTTTACACATCGGGGAGTGCAGGCACAGAGAAGGGGGAAGTGTCATGTCCTAGGCCACACAGCTAACATGTAGTAGAGATAGAATTTGAGATCAGGCCATCTGATTACACTTATGTTACTGGAGAAGAGGCACAGAGTGGTCACATGTCTTGCCCAGGACCTCACAATTTATTAGTGGTGGCAATGGATCAATAACCAGGACGTTGCTGACTTCCTGTCCCAGCCTTTTCCGATGACTCTGCTGCTAGCAGATTGTATGAGAAGAGACTCTGAAAAGGGAAGGCTTCAGTTAATTAATGACACTGGGAGAAAGCAAGCTGAGGTCCTCAGGGAACTCTGCACCATCATATAAGCTCCTGGCATGAGTGGCCAGGAAGCTGAGCCTGGCAGCACTGTTCAGGAATAGAAGGGTTTCAGGCCATCCATGGCTCCCAGGATAGGTCCTGAGGCCCCATGCAGGTCTGGGCTCTGTCTGGGGGTTGAATGCCATGTTTCCCACCAAACACTAGTTCTAATGCTTTTTACCAGTGTGCTGGTGACTTGGCTTGAGGCTGCTAAACTCACCGTGGGCTTCCAGGCCCCCTGGGATTTCTCCCATCCCTTCAGTGTGCAAAGGCTCGGTGCAGGACTCCAGATTGCCATCGACAAGATCAACTCAGAGCCAGAGCAACCAGGAGACTTCAGCTGGGAGTTTACTTACACCAACTCGACCTGCAGTGCCAAGGAGTCCCTTACTGTTTTCACCAACCAGGTCCAGAAAGAACAGATTTCTGCCCTGTTTGGACCAGCATGCCCAGAAGCAGCAGAGGTAGAGTATACAGCCTTCTAGAAATTTTGGCTGAGTTTCTATTGGAAGGGGTGGTCTTAAAAGTGAAGGTAGAACATGAATAATCTCTTTACAAGATCTCACTATTATATTAATAACGGTGTAGTTCTTGGGTACCATTTCACTGAGATGTAATTAGACCATGTAATTAGACCAGTTACCTTTAAAGAAATCTTTTGAGCCAATAATTGTTAGTTCACTCATTCTCTTCCTCCTTTTGTTGATTGTTTGGACCTGGTACTTGTGTTTACAGACTCTTATTTATCCTAATGTGTCCACCATATGGTTCAGAAAAATTAAGAAGAAAACTAATGTTTGGTTTTAAATAGAAAATGTTCATTTGTCTGAGTAAGTTTCTCTTCAGTGTGTATAATAAATTATTCAGTGATGGTGAAAGTAAATGGGAAAGGATGAAACATGACCGACTGTGATAAACTGGAGCAAGAAAATGAGGGAAATGCATGACTTGTATTTGTTGGCTAATGGTATTCACTTTGTAGATGCCCTTGGGTACCACATGATCTGAGAGGTGTTGATGAGAAGGCTGAGTAGGAAAGTGCATCACAGTTCTCACTCTCAAAAATGCTGCCAAAAATATCATTATTTGTTGGTGCATTTTAGAGCTAAGTTCACATTTGAATTTGAGCCCCACTCATTCCTGGAATTCCCCACAACACATTTCTAGCTATTCAAAGCAAACTCATGCTTCATGGTCAAGGAGCCCTTCTTCATCCCTCTACCTCCACCCCACCCATCCCTAATTCACCTGTCAGAAGTAATTTCCTTCTTCTTTAAACCCCTATAAATCACAAAGTATATGTGAAACTCTAGACCTCTTCTTATATGTTTAAGCTTCTGGAAGAGACCATAAGCTCTTTTAAGAACAAGGTCTCCAAAGTTCCTTGTAAATAATAGGCTCTCAATGAACAATGAATGAGAATGAATAAGGAACAAATGAAGAAAGAATGGCTAATAAGTTGTGGCTATGCATGTAGGCTTTGGAATCAGATTGATTGAATTCCTATCCTGGATCCACTATTTGCTAGCTATATGACCTTGAATAAGTAACACCTCTGTACCTCCATGTTTTCATCTATAAAATGGAATAATGATAATACCCACCTCATAGAAATATTGTAAGAATTGATATGAAATATATAAGCTCTTAGTAGAGAGCTTGGCACTTAGTAAGCACTCAATAAATACTCACTGTAGTTTTCCTTTTGCTCTGAGATCTTGCAGCCCCAAATTGGGTCCAAGATATTATCAGCAATATTCCAGAAAATGTCCCATTATGACCCCTAGGCTCACGGAATCCAAGATTAATACAGAAACCTTACAATGGGGGTTGAGTGTAGCATCAACTCAATTATGGAAAAACATCCTTTTGCTTACTTTCAAGGTTATTGGTGTACTGGCCTCTCAGTGGAACATCCCCATGTTTGACTTTGTTGGACAAACGGCAAAACTGGAGAACCATAACTTGTATGACACCTGTGTGAAACTCGTGCCACCCAGGCAGGAAATTGGTAATGTGCTCCAGAAAAGTCTCCAGTATCTGGGATGGAAACATATTGGAGTGTTTGGAGGCCATTCGGGGGCTTCCTCCTGGGACAAAGTGGATGAGTTGTGGAGAGCTGTAGAAAACAAGCTCAAACCACATTTCACCATCACTGCCAGCATGAGATACACCAACAGTGATCCAGCCCTCCTTCAAGAAAAGCTCAGGAGGATGTCGTCACATGTCAGAGGTAAGTAGGGGAAAAGAGTCTTCTTTTACTTATGCTTAGAAAGTCAAATAGGAAGAGCAGATTGAAAAAAAACTAGGAACAGTTAATTTTTCAATGGGTGTAGAAAGCAGGTGGAAACGGCACAAAATTGATGATACATAAAAGCAATTTCCTTCTTTTCTCAACATCACCAGCAAAAAATTGTGTGTTTTTTTTTTGTCTGAAGTGAAATTCCAGATCCTGTGGTATTATGATGCACAGTGTAAGGTCTAGAAGCATTTTCTAGCCAGGCTGAGTCCTAGACTTCAGTAGTATCTCAGAGCATGGGCTCTGGAGACAGACAGAAGTAGGTTTGAATCAGCCACTTCTACTTTCTAGCTGTGTGCTTCTGGACAAGTGACTTAACCTCTCTGTGCCTCAGATACCTTATCTATAAAATGGAGATAATCATCCTACCTACTTCATAGAATTGTGAATATTAAATAATATCACTTCTGTAAACTGCTTAGCCCTGTGTCTGGACATAGGAATTGGTCAACAAATGTTAGCAATTATTTATTTTTGTAGCACTTATAAAGTTCTACTTTCTAGCATGAATTAGCAATTGGCTCCTTTCCATTCTCCAGATAAACTATGCTCTTTCTGTCCTTGGGACTTTAGGACTTGCTGATCCCTTGGCTTGACATACCATTCACAGCTCAACCCTCTCACCCCAGCCCACCCCACCTCCAGGACCTTCCCACAGTAGC
>PVKH010023007.1:0-13960 GCA_004027955.1 Chaetophractus vellerosus
AGAAGGCAATGGTCTATCTAATCAGACCAGGCTAAGACCTGTTTGCTCTGTCTGATAAAGAACTTCATCAACTTCAAAAGTCATACATGACTTTGGACCTACCCAATTTAATAGTAAATTTATTTCTCTAAAGTTAAATATTACCCAAAAACAAAGATACATAATTAAGGCAAAAAGAATAAAAAGATAAAAAATAAATGGAAGGACAAATATATATAAAAAGAAAGTAGGGATGGAAATAATAAATCAAAGAATTCAATGGGAGAAAAACAACTATTTTATAATCATAAAGGGTACAATTAACAAAGCTATCATAAATCATAACAACAAAACAACAAAATATATAGAGCAAAAACTGCTAAAAATACAAGAATTAAAAAAAAAAGCCTCAATCAAAATGGGAGACTTTATTGCTTCTCTCAGAATCAACTGATCAATAAATAAGAATGTAGAGGATTTGAATTACCATTACAATTTGATTTAGAAGCCATAGAGCAGCATATACAGAAGATTGATAAAATTGATTATGTATCATGCAAACAAATAAAATTTCAATGAAGTCCAAAAAGCAAAAGTATTACAGGCCAAATTTTCAGATAACAATGAAGTAAAATTAGAAAACAGCAACAGAAAAGAAATGAAAGACATTTAACTATTTAAGAATTTAAAACAATTTTCTAAATAACTCCTGGGTCAAAGAAGAACTCTGATCTAAACAAAAGACTATTTGTAAATTAAAGACAACTTCACTACTTTTCAAAACTTATGGGGTGAGCCTACATTAAAACCTAAGATATTGAGGAGAGGTGCAAGACCTGTGTGGAAAATAATTAATACAACTGTATTGGAAAACACCAAGGTAGGTCTAAATAAATACCATTGTTCAAGGATTAGAAGATTCAATATCATAAATATGCCACTTCTTCTCTCCAAATTGATATACAGATTCGACAGTCTGAATTAACAGGTTTTACTGAGGAACTTGACAAGCTGATCCTAACATCTGAATGGAAGAACAAAAGATGAAGGAGAGCCAAGATACTTCTGAAGAAGTCAGTATGGTACTGGCACTAGGCAGTCAGAGACAAATATGTATATGAACATTTGACTGATGTCAGAGATGCTATTAAAGATCAAGAAGGAAAGGATGGATCTTTCAATTAATGCTACTAGAACAACTGGTGTCTTACTGGGGAAAAATGAAATCAGATCTGGACTCCACACCAAAACCACATATCAATTTCAGGTATATTAAATACTTAAGAGTGAAAAACCCAACTGAAAATCTTTTAGAAAAAAATAAGAGTTTATCTTTATATCCTCAAGGTAAGGAAGAATTTCTTAAATAAGATACAAAGTACAAACTATAAAAGAAAATATTTGACTAGATAAAAATTAGGATTTCTGTTTGTCAAGAATGCCATGAAGCTGAAAGATAAACCATAAACTATAAGAATGTTAGCAGTGGTTGATTTAAGATATGGAATACTATGTACCAACGGAAAAAAAAAACTAGAGCTATATGCAATAAGATGGATTAATCTTGTAAACAAAATATTGGTGAGGAGGGGGAAGCAGGACAAAGGAGAATAGCATACAGTATAATTTCATTCATAAAAAGTTCAAAAATAGTCAAAACTAAGCAATACTATTTAGGTACACTTAAAACAGGTGGTAAAATTATAAGCAAGTAAGTGATTACCATAAAATTATAAGCAAGTAAGTGATTACCATGAAAATCAGGAAGCAGCTGAGGTGGGGGTGTGTACAGAGCAAACATATCCAGGACTTTTAGATTGCTGACAATGTAGTTACATGGGCTTGAACTTAATTCATTCTACTATATGCTTACTTACATTAGACAGGGCATTGTCACAGTGGGTGGAGACTCACACAATAACTGAGAATACTGAATTCCCATCCTGGAGAGCTCTGCCACATTATCTAAGGGAGCAACAGTCCCCCAAGTACAGGGGCAGTTACTGGTGAAGGAAGATCCACTGATGGGCCCTTGATATTGATGAGTAGGCTTATGAGCCTTTGCTCTCGATATTGAAACTTAGCCTATTGTTATGGGGTGCCTAAGGGTTGCCTCCTGAGAGCCTCCCTGCTGCTCAAATGTGGCCTCTCTCTAAGCCAAACTCAGCAAATGAATGCATTACCTTCCCCCCAGTGTGGGACATGACTCCCGGGGATGGGCCTCCCTGGCACCGAGGGATTGCTTCCAAGTACCAACTAGCAATGCAACTGGAAAAAGACCTCAAATAAAAGGGGGGAAAGGTAAAGACAAATGAGTTTACATAGCTAAGAGAATTCAAAGTGAGTCGGGAGGTCATCCCAGAAGTAACGTTTACACACATCTCAACAGGATCTCAAAGACTTCCAAAGTGGATACTACCCCAAATAGTGGGGCTCCTGAGGGCTCTGGAGACACCCAGGTCCTATGGTCAGGCGGATAGCTCCGGAGTTTGGTGCCTTACTTTGGAGTTTGTGCTCCTGAGAGTGACAGAGTTGGGCTCAGTTATGTCTTCCCTGCACATGGCTCATCTGTCTCTTCTATTTAAACCTATACTTGGTGCAGGAGTTTGTAGGTATACATCCAGAGAGTCAAGTCTTTGGGCTGTCCATGTGCCAGCTGGGTCCGGAACCTCGATGGAGCTGCAACACCTACTCTACAGCTCATTGGACTCACCAGGACAACTGGTGGGGAGATGATGACCGACAATGGCCGACCCAGGGAACAGAGAGAGTCTACAGCTGCAGGCAAGATAGTCCCATCCACCTTCCGCATGGGATGTAAGCCCCCTTTCAACTGGAGGTGGAGTAGGTGTCACCATCCCAGAATCCTCGGGACTGGGGGAAGAGCTATGGACTAGAGTGGACTTACTGGCATTCTACTATAGACATATTGTGATTCTAGCAATGGAAGAAATTACAACACTGATGTGGAGCCAGGGGCCACTGGAGCCTTTGAGGGCAGGGAAAGGGAAAAACAGTTGTAATATGGGGGCTTTTTCGGGACTTGGGAATTGCCCTGAGTGATGTTGCAATGACAGATATAGGCCATTTTATATCATCATATAACATGCAGAACTGTGTGGGAGAGAGTGTAGACTACAATGTGAACTATGGTCCATGATGAATGGCAAAGCCCCAGGATGCATTTATCAACTGCAATGAATGTGCCACACTAATAAAGGATGTTTATGTGGGAGGGTGTGGGAGGTGTGGGGAATGGGGCATATGGGAATCCCTGTATTTTTTTGTGTAAAATTTATGTAACCTAATTATCTTTAAAAATAAATTAATTAATTAAAAAATACATTAGAGGCATATAAGAGCAGATGTGAATTGCTTGAAGACAGAATTAGTGATTTTGAAGATAAAATATCTGAACCGGAAAAGAGATAAGAGAAAAAGAAGAAAATGGAGAATATGGGAACAGAGTCTCAGGAAACTGAATGACAATGTGAAATGCACAAATATTCGCATTATCAGTGACCCAGAAGAAGAGAATGGAAAAGGGACAGAAAGAATATCTGAGGAAATAATGACTGAAAACTTCCCAACCCTTATGAAAGACCCAGGAAGGCCAATGCACCCCAAACAGAATAAATCCGAATAAATCTACCACAAGACACCTACTATTCAGATGTCAAATATCAGAGATAAAGAGAGGATTCTGAAAGCAGCAAGAGAAAAGCAAAGCATCACATACAAGGGAAATTCGATAAGATTAAGTGTCTGCCTCTCATCAGAAACCTGGAGGCGAGAAGAAAGTGGTATGATGTATTTAAGGTACTGACAGAGAAAAACTGCCAGCCAAGAATTCTGTATCTGGCAAAACTGTCCTTCAAAAATGAGGGTGAGTTCAAAGTCTTCACAGACAAACAAAAACTGAAGAATGTGTTACCAAAAGACCAGGATTACAAGAGATACTAAAGGGACAGCTGCAGCCTGAAAGGAAAAAAAACAAGTGTGAGAAATTTGGAGAAGTTTAGAAATGAAGATTATTAGGAAGGGTAAACTAAAGGGTAAGAAGACAACCAATAGAACGATACAATAACAGAGAGCCAAAGGACAAAGTGGATGAAGTAAGTAATGCCTTTACAGTAATAACACTGAATGTGAATGGATTGAACTCCCCAATCAAAAGATAGACTTATAGAATGGATAAAAAAATATGAGCCATCTATATGTTGTCTACAAGAGACCCACCTCAGACGTAAGGATACCAGATTAAAAGTGAAAGGCTGGAAAAAGGTATTCCATGCAAATAGTAACAAAAAAAAGAGCTGGAATAGCAATAATAATATCTGATAAAAATAGATTTCAAATGCAAAACTGTTATAAGAGATGAAGGTCATTATATATTAATAAAAGGGGCAACTCACCACGAAGAAATAACTGTCCTAAATATTTATGCACCTAATCTGAGTGTCCCAAGATATATGAGGCACAACTGAAGGGAGAAATAAGATATCTCTACAATAAAAGTTGGAGACTTCAGTACACCACTCTGAGTATAGGACAGAACATCTGGACAGAGGCACATAAGAGCAGATGTGAATTGCTCGAGGATAAATAAAGAAACAGAGAACTTGAATAAAATGATAAATGAACTAGAACTACCAGACATCCATAGAGCCCCAAAACTGCAGGGTATACTTTCTTTTCAAGTGCTCATGGATCCTTCTCCAAAATAGACCATATGCTGATCACAAGATAAGTCTCAATAAATTTAAAAAGACTGAAATTATACAAAACACTTTCTCTGATCATAACGGAATGAAACTAGAAATCAATAATGGATGGAAAAAGAGAAAACTCATAAATATATGGAGATTAAACAACACACTCTTAAACAATCAGTTGGTCAAAGAAGAAATTGCAAGAGAATTCAGGAAATATATATATTTTTTCTATATAACAATAAACATATTTATTACATGAGCTAGGATGGGGGAGAGGAATTATTTGTCTTTCCGGGCCTTGGTTTCAGGAAATATCTTGAGATGAATGAAAATGAGAATACAACAAATCAAAACCTATGGAACACTGCAAAGGCAGTGCTGAGACGGAAATTCATAGCCCTTAATGCTTACATTAAAAAAGAAGAGCTAAAATTGAAGATCTAATTATACATCTGGAGGAACTAGAAAAAGAACAGCAAACTAAGCCCAAACCAAACCAAAGGAAAGAAATAGTAAAGATCAGAGCAGAAATAAATGAGATCGATAACAAAAAAACACAATAGAATCAACAAAACTAAATGTTGGTTCTTTAAGAAGATCAACAAAATCGACAAACCCTTAGCTAGACTAACAAAGGAAAAAAAGAGAGAAGATGCAAATAAATATAATCAGAAATCAAAGGAGGGACATTACCACTGACCCTGCAGAAATAAGAGAGATCATAAGAGGATACTATGAACAACTATATGCCAAAAAACTAGACAATGTAGATGAGATGGACAAATTCCTAGAAACATACTCAAACCAGCTACACAACCCTAGAAGAAATAGAAGACCTCAACTAATCATAAGTGAAGAGACTGAAACAGTCATCAAAAGCTTCCCAAAGATGAAAAGCCCGGGACCAGATGGCGTCACGGATGAATTTTACCAATTGTTCAAAGACTAATACCACTCTTGCTCAAGCTCTTCCAAAAAACTGAACAGGAAAGAACACTACCAAACTCATTCTATGAAGCCAATATCACTCTAATACCAAAACCAGATAAAGACGCTACAAAAAAAGAAAATTACAGACCAATATCTCTAATGAACATAGATGCAAAATCCTCAACAAAACCCTTGCAAACTGAATCCAAGAGCACATTAATAGGAATTATACAGCACTATCAAGTGGGTTTTATCTCAGGAATGCAAGCGTGGTTCAACACAAGAAAATCAATTAGTGTAATAAACCACACTGATAAATTGAGGAATAAAAGTCACATGATCCTCTCAATTGACGCAGAAAAGGCATTTGACAAAATACAGCACTCTTTCTTGATAAAAAACATTCCAAAAGATAGAAGGAAGCTTTCTCAATATGGTAAAGTGCATATATGAAAAACCTACAGCTAGCATTGTACTCAACGGTGAAAGACTGAAAACTTTCCTAATGAGGTCATGAATAAGACACTGTCACGATTGTTATTCAACATTGTGCTAGAGGTTCTAGCTAGAGGAATTAGGCAAGATAAAGAAATAAAAGGCACTCAAATAGGAAAGGAAGAAGTAAAACTTTCATTATTCACTGATGATATGATCCCATATCTAGAATCTCCTGAAAACTCCATAACAAAGCTACCAGAACTAATAGATGAGTTCAGCAAAGTGGCGAGATACAAGATTAATATACAAAAATCAATAGGGTTTCTATATACTACTGATGTGCAATCTGAGGAGGAAATCAGAAAAAAAAATTCCATTTACAATAGCAACTAAAACAATAAAATATTTAGGAATAAACTTAACCGAGGACATAAAGGACCTGTATTCAGAAAACTACAAGAACTAAAAGAAACCGAAGAAGACTAAAATAAATAGAAGGGCATTCCATGTTAATGGACTGAAAGACTAAATATTGTTAAGACGTCAATTCTACCCAAACTGATTTACAGTTTCAACGCAGTCCCAATAAAAATCCCAACAGCCTTTTTTGCAGAAGTGGAAAATCCAATGATCAAATTTATTTGGAAGGGTAAGGGGCCCCAAATAGCCAAAAACATCTAAAAAGAGAACGAAGTTGGAGGATTCTCACTTTTGGACTTTAAAACATATTACTTAGCTACAGTGGTAAAAACAGCATGGTACTGGCATAAACACAGACACACTGACCAATGGAACCAAATTGAGAACTCAGAAATTGGTCCTGGGACAAGATGGCGACAGTTGCACAGGGAGGGAGAAGTGGTGGCGGAGGCGGTGGTGGGACTGGTTGTGGCCCCAGCAGCGGAACAGGCAGTAGCCTCAGTGGCTTGTTGGATAAGTGGAAGATTGATTTTAAGCCTGTAAAAATTGACAAGTGGGATGCATCAGCCATGAAAAATTCTTTGGATGATTCTGCCAAAAAGGTTCTTCTGGAAAAGTACAAGTATGTGGAGAATTTTGGTCTAACTGATGGTCACCTCTCCATTTGTACAATCTTTTTTTTTTTTTTTTTTCCATAGTGGCTTTGATTTGGGATCATATGCACCCCTTTCCAGAGTCCAACCCTGTTTTGGCTTTGTGTGTCATATCCTATTTTGTGATGATGGGGAAACTGACCATTTATACCTCATATAAGGAGAGGAGCGTCTTTCTCGTGGCCCACAAAAGATCCTACAGGAATGGATCCTGGTGATATTTGGCAATTGTCCTCCAGTCTCAAAAGGTTCAATGACAAATACACCCTGAAGCTGACCTTTATCAATGGAAGAACAAAGCAGCAGCGGGAAGCCGAATTCACCAAGTCCATCGCTAAGTTCTTTGACCACAGTGGGACACTGGTCATGGACACATACGAGCCTGAAATATCCAGGATCCATGACAGTCCCGCCACAGAAAGAAAAGTAAAATATTCAATTCTAAAAGCAGCCATCTTTCTGCTGGATCTTGCTGAAATATGGGGTGGGGTGAAAACAGAGAACTTAAAATGGGTGAAGTAAAGTAAGAGTTGTTAAAAATGACACTGTTTTATACTGAAATTTCAGTCTGTTCTGGATAAATAGGCTTTTCTAGCACAGATAGGAGAAGTTGTAGCTCTGATGTCTAGCTGTAGCCTCCTTGATCTGCTGATTGCACTGTTTTGATTTGCTTTTCTGGAAAAGAATTTTTGCTAAAAGCCATATAGACTTCTTCCTTCATCGTAGCAGTATTTTATATAATATAGCTTTGTGCCATGAAGCATTTCAATAATCAGTTTTTAAAATTATTAAAATGGTTGCTAGCTTTATTGTGTTAATTCCTATTTCAACAACTTAGGAATTCAGGATACAACTTCTTGTGTATGACAGCTGTCTTTCACACACCATTTTTGTGGGTGTGTATATATTTATTTGACTTTGGGAGACTTGAAAAAACATATCTTTTTTTTAAGATTTATTTTTTTTATTACATATCCCCCCCCTTTCTTCTTGTTCTTGCTGTGTTCATTCTTGCGTTCTTCCATGTCTGCTTGTCCCCCTCCGTGCGGCGACCCACTGAGTCAGCTTTACTGCGTGGCGGCCTGCCTGCTCCCGGGGGCTTGCCCTGCCCGTGGCGGCTTGCCTTCTCAAGGCGGTCTGCCCGCTCGAGGAGGCCCTGGGAACCAAACCCGGGGCCTCCTATGTGGTGAACCAGCGCCCTACCAACTGGGCTACAGCTGGCCCCAAAACATATCTTTTTAATTTGTTTAAAACAGACCTTCTGCCTGTTACATTTTATGCTCTTAACCAAGTAAAGAAGCCAGTGGAATTTTTAGTTTTTATTGTCTGTGTTCCACAAGTATATATCTGTTTCTTTTTTTTGGTTACATATACCCCCCCTTCTGTTTGCTCTTGCTGTGTTCATTTCTCTGTGTTCTTCTGTGTCTGCTCTGTCTCCCCCCCTTGCAGCGACGTGCCGAGCCAGGTCACTGCGCAGGCAGCTCTGCTCCGTTCGCGGGCGGGTCTGCTTCCGTTTACAGGCGGCTCCGCTTCTGTTCACGGGCGGATCTGCTCTGTTCGTGGGTGACTTGCCCTGTGGTGGCTTTGCCCTGCCTGTGGCGGCTTTTTTTTTTTTGCCCCGCCCACGGCAGCTCTGCCCCGCCCACAGCGGCTTGCCCTTCTCAAGGCGATCTGCCCGCTTTGGAGAGGTCCCTGGGAACCGAACCCGGGGCCTCCCATGTGGTGAACTGGCGCCCTATCCACTGGGCTACAGCCGGCCCCCTATGTCTGTTTCTTTATGCCTTTTATGAACTGTCATTTTCTAAAAATTTTTTTCAATAAAAAGAAAGAAGATGTGGAAAAAAAAAAAGAAATAGGTCCTCACATTTATAGTCAAGTGATTTTTGACAAGGCTGTCAAACCCTCCTAGCTGGGCCAGAAGAGTCTATTCAACAAATGGTCCTTGGAGAACTGAATATCCATAGCCAAAAGAAAGATAGAAGATCCCTATTTGATACCTTATACAAAAATTAACTCAAAATGGATCAAGGACCTAAATATAAAAGCAACAACCATGAAACTCCTAGAAGAAAATGTAGGAAAACATCTTCAAGACTTGTGGTAGGTGGTAGTTTCTTAAACCTTACACCCGAAGCACGAGCAACAAATAAAAAAATAGATAAATGGGATCGCCTCAAAATTCAAAACTTTTGCACCTCAAAAGACTTTGTCAAAAGGGTAAAAAGGCAGCTGATTTCGTGTAACATTTGTGTAATCTAAGTATCTTTAAAATAAATTAAAAAATATATAAAAATCACAGAAGGCAAAAAAAGCGCCAATGCTTACTTCCAATTATATATAAAAAAGGCAGCTGACTCAATGGGAGAAACTATTTGGCAATCACATATTTGATAAGGGTTTAATATCCATGATATACAAAGAGATCATACAACTCAACAATAAAAAGCAAACTACCCAATTAAAAAATGGGCAAAAAACTTGAAAAGACAATTGTCCAAAGAAATACAAATGGCGAAGAAACACATGAAAAAATGTTCAACATCACTAGCGATTAAAACTATAAATGAGATATTATTTCACACCTATTAGACTGGCTGCTTTTAAAAGGTTGGAAAACTGTAAATGTTGGAGAGGATGTGGAAAGATATGGATGCTTATTCACTGTTGGTGGGAATGTAGAATGGTACAGCCACTGTGGAGGACTGTTCAGCAGTTCCTAAGGAAGTTGAATATAGACTTGCCATGGGACCTGGCAATACCATTACTAGGTATATACCCAGAAGAACTGAGAGCAGAGACATGAACAAACATCTGTTCACCGATGTTCATAGCAGCATTATTCACGATTGCCAAAAGTTGGAAACAACCCAGATGTCCATCAACTGATGAATGGATAAACAAATTGTGGTGTATACACACGATGGAATATTATGCAGCAATAAGAAGAAATGAAGTGGTGATGTATATGAAAACATGAATCTGGACGACATTATGTTGAGTGAAACAAGCCAGACACAAAAGGATAAATACTGTTATGAACCAAATATATTACGTAAACTCATGGAGTTAATAATTAGGATAGGGAACCAGCTGTGGCTCAATTGGTAGGGCTCTGGATTACCACATGGGAGGCCCTGGGTTCGGTTCCTGGGACCTCCTTGAGAAGGCAAGCCACTGCGAGCAGGCAAGCCACCGCGCGGTGAGCTGACTCGATGGGATGCCACAGCAGGGGGAGAAAAGCAGACACAAAGAACGCAAAACAAATGAACATAGCAAGCGCGAGCAGCAAGAGGGGGGGTGTTTTGGTCAGCCACAGGCGTGCCTTTTGAAATATACCAAAGATTGGTCGGTCTTTATAAAGGGTATTTATTTGGGGTAAATTTCTTCCCATACCAAAGTCCATGTTTCGGAGAAAGATGGCTGCCGACATCTCCAGGGTTCAGGCTTCCGGATTCTTTTGTTCCCGGGGCTGCGTTTCTCTCCGGGCTTAGCTCCCGCTTCCTTCACGAGTTCAGCTGAAGACTATGAGAATCTCTGCGCTGCGTCTCTCCACAAGGCCAGCTGCAGCCCATCCGGCGATCGGCTCACTCCAACATCAGAACTGCTTTTTCAAATCTCCTTCTCCAAAGCTCTGCTCTTAATCTGCTTCTCTCCATCTGCTTTTCTACTTGAGACCACGCCCACCGAGGGGCAGGGCTCAACGTCTCACTGACCTGGCAGTTAACGCCCTACTCACAACTCAATCATGCCCAGATGAACAGATGAGCTTACAAACATAATCTAACTTATATTTTTGGAATTCATAATTAAATCAAACTCAAACCATTACAGGGGGATATATAAATAAATAAAAATAAATCTTTAAAAAAAAATTAGGATATAGGTCACCAGAAAATAGGAGGGTAGAGAATGGAAAGCTGATGGTTAATCTGTGCACAATTGGTAAAAATGTTGTTTGTAAATCTTTGGAAATGAATAGAAATGGTGAAAGCATATCATAGTGTTTGTAACTAGCAGTGCTATTGTATGGGTATGACAGTGGTTGAAAGGGAAAGTCTAAGGTCATGTGTATTACTAGAAGGAAAGCTAAAAACTGTAACATGGTACTGTACATGAGAGTAAAACCTCATGAAAAACATGAATATGGGTGATATTGCATATATAAGACTGTTTTTGCAAAATATAAATACAAATATACTAGAAAGAAGGAAAAAGAATAACAGCTATGTACAGCAGGGGAAGCAAAGAGAGACTGAGAGGTGATGAATTTTGTTTGGTTGTTGTTTATTATTATTATTAGAATAATCAAAGTACTCCAAGAATGACTGAAGTGATGAATGCACAAATATGTGATTACACCAAATACACTGATTGTACACTTTGGATGGATTATTGCTTTATTATGTACCAATAAAATTGATTTGTTAAAAAAAAAAGCAAGATTGGGTCTATTCTTTTTTTCAAGATTTATTTATTTATCACATACCCCCCACTCCCCGCTTCTGCTTGCTCTTGCTGTGTGTCCATTCTTGTCTTCCTCTCTGTCTGCTTTGTCTTCCCCACCGCTGTGGCGACAAGCCGAGACCAGTCACCGCGCAGGCGGCTTTGCCCCGCTTGTGGGTGGCTTCTGCTTCCATTCACGGCCGGCTCTGCTTCAGTTCGCGGGTGGCTGGCTGCGCTCTGTTCACGGGCGACCTGCCCTGCCCGTGGCGGCTTTGCCCTGTCCGTGGCAGCTTTTTGCCCTGCCCACGGCGGCTCTGCCCGCCCACGGTGGCTTGCCCTTCTCAAGGCGGTCTGCCCGCTAGGAGAGGTCCCCGGGAACCGAACCCGGGGCCTCCCATGTGGTATACTGGTGCCCTATCCACTGGGCTATCGAGCCGGCCCCCAGGTCTATTCTTATAAAAACACACATTAAAACATACACACATTTTAAGAATGGAATTATGTTTTGCAACTTGCTTTTTTCCACTTAACCATTTATTTCTAGCATCCCCAGGGGATGTTTCTACTATCCTGGTTTTCACCTTTATCTCAGGATTTTTAAGATTGAGACTAGTGGTGGTAAACCTGCTATCTCAAATTCCTGATCTATCTAACTGGGATACCAGTACCTAGGACCTGGAATTGCAATGATGATTACAAGAGTGAATCCATGAAAAATATTTAACACGATGTCTGGCATAAATGCCAGCTATTCTTATTAACGTGTGCTCACCAAGAGTAACAAGCTTGGCCCTACATGGCAGAGTCATTGAGATTCAAAACACTAGCTCCTTGATAAGAAAGACACTAGACCCACATGAAGCAAGCCATAAAGTTTTAGAAGCAAGCCATAAAGGTTTACCAATTGCCAAGAAGGAAACACCATTAAAGGAAAGCTAAACTATGCTTCTGATTAGGAAGACAATTTTGTAACCATATCAACTCTCCTCTAATTCATTTATAAATGTAACACACTGGATCTCAACCAGGACCAATTCTGGCTCCCGGGGGTCATCTGGCCAATGTCTAGAGATGATTTTGGCTGTGTCAAGTGGGAAGGTTGCTACTGGCATCCAGTGAATAGAGATCAGAGATGCTGCTAAGCCTACTACTGTGCACAGCACAGCCCTCTACAACAAAGAATTATCCTGGCCAAAGATACCCTGATCTAATGCAATCTTTGACAAAATTTGGAGGAATAAGTGAGCACAAATAGTCAAGACTTTTTTTTTTTTTTTTTTTTTTTGGTGTGTGTGGGTGGGGGAAGTAATGAAAGGTAATTGATCTACTAGATACCAAAAGATATTGTAAAACCACAAAAATAAAACAGTAAAGTTCTGGCACTGAGAAGAGATGAACCAATGAAATATAATGGAAAACCCAGGAAGAGACCCAAGTATATAAAATAATTTGGTGTAAAGAATGTGTTTCAAATCAGTGGATAAAAGATAATTATTCAAGAAATGATGCCTGGACAATTGATTAACACAATATTTTATCAATTCTAATAGTCAGAATGTCCCACCCCCGCATTTGCAACCAGGATGCATCTTATAATTAGTGAGTATATTTTGGGTAGCAGCGTTCTTTTTTCCTGAAAAGCTCTTATTAAATTGACAGCAGATCTTGGACTTGGTGCTGTCTTAGAAATAAAGTAATAGAGTATATGGAAAATGGTTAGCATACCACATGCCATCGAAAACATTTTAGATGAATTAAAGAGCTAAATGTGAAGAATGAGATGGTAAAAGAACCATAATAAAACATAGGAAAATAACTTCAGGACAGGAAAGATGATTTTTCTAAACATAAAAACAAAGAAAGAAATCATAAAGAAAAAAGATACATAAATACATTTATAAAAATGTAACGCAAAACACAAAAACGATAAATTTTGCGTCATCCCAATTTTTTTTTTGGTTACATATCCGCCCCTTTCTGCTTGCTCTTGCTGTGTTCATTTTTTTGTGTGTTCTTTTGTGTGTGCTTTGTCTCCCCCCGTTGCGGCGACGCACCGAGGTGGCTTTTTGCCCTGCCCACGGTGGCTCTGCCACGCCCATGGCGGCTTGCCATTCTCAAGGCGGCCTGCCAGCCAGGGGACAGCCAGGAGAGGTCCCCGGGAACCGAACCTGGGGCTTCCCATGTGGTGAACCGGTGCCCTATCCACTGGGCTACAGCCGGCCCCCGTCATCCCAATTTTCAAAGTAGAAATAGTGTATTAAATTAAATTTAAATTTAAGTTAACAAAGTGATTTTAAAGTTATTTGAAAGAATAAACATGCAAAACTAGCCACAGAATTTTTTTTTTTTTAAAGATTTATTTATTTTATTACATATCTCCCC
>PVKH010023008.1:0-13965 GCA_004027955.1 Chaetophractus vellerosus
GCCAATGGGCAGTACAACTGGGAAAAGACTTCAAATAAAAGGGGGAAAAGGTAAAGACAAATGAGTTCACAGGGCTAAGAGACTTCAAAGTGATTTGGGAGGTAATCCCAGAGGTAACACTTATGCACATCCCAGTAGGACCTCACAGGCTTCCAATATGGATATCACCCCAAATAGAGGAGCTCCTGAGGGCTCTGGAAACATCCAGGTCCTATATCAGGACAGATTGCCCCAGAGTTTGGTGCCTTATCAGTGGGCCATAATTTGGAATTCTTGCTCCTGAGAGTGACAGAGTCTGACCAAAATATGTCATCCCTGCACATGGTCCATCTTTCTCTTCTATTCAAACTTTATGTGATGCCAGAGTTTTAGGTATACTTCCCAAGAGCAGAGTCTATGGGCTGTCCATATGCCAGCTGGGTCCAAAAGCTCAGTGGAGCTGCAACTCCTACTCTACAACTCAATGAACTCACCCAGGACACCTGGTGGAGATATAATAATGGATAACGGCTATCCCAGGGAATTGAGAGAGTCTGAAGCAGCAGGAAGGATAATTTTCATTTATCTTATCCATGGGATATAAGCCCCCTCTCACTTGGAGGTGGAGGGGACATCACCATCCCAGACTCCTCAGGATTGGAGAAAGAGCTATGGATTTGAGTGGAGTTACTGGTATCCTGTTATAGACTTATTGTAATTCACACATTGGAAATATTTACAAAATTATGTGGAGTCTGGCCATTGGACACTTTGGAGGCAGGGAGAGGGAAAGGCATCAGTAGTTCAGGGTCTTTTTTGGGACTTGGGATTTATCCTGAGTTACACTACAATGACAGATTTAGACCATTTTTTATCATCATATAACATGCAGAACTGTGTGGGAGAGAGTGTGGTCTACAATGTGAACTATGGTCCATGCTTAGTGGCAAAGCCCCAAAATGTGTATATCTATTGCAGGTGATGTGCCACACTAATGAAAAATGTGTATGTGGGAGGTTGTATGTGGTGTGGGAGATGGGGCATATAGGTACCCCTAAAATTTTTGCTTACCATTTATGTAAATGATGTATTTTAAAAAAAATGAATTAATAAAAAGGCCTATATGTATTAAAGGAATTATTTGTTGTAGAAAAAGATTGGAAATGATATGAATACAACTGGATATATTAATATTTGTACAATTTTATGAAGGAGTTTTTGCAGGTCTATATAAACTGGTATGAAAAGTTCAATATCTTGAGTAATAAAATATAAACTTTTACTAACAAATATAAACTATATAAATACACTTGTATTTGCAAAGATTATTATTTGAAGAATCTTAAGAAACAGTAGTGTGATTATATCTAGGCACAAGTAATTGTGTTCCCTGGTGAGCAATAGAGTTATAGCTCACAATATGATATTGCATGATAAGTGCTTTCTTATTCCTTCTATTTTAAACATTAGAAGCATTGTAAACTAAAAGAAATAACATTGTAAAGTATTTGAAAAGGAGGACATTTTATATTGCATTTAGTATTTTACTAGTTAATAAAGAATAAGCATACATGATGGAATTTACAATCAGGACAGTGAGAATATTCACATCCATGTCTGCTTTTCTAACAATAAATTGTCAGTGATACCAAACGTCTCTTGACAAAACTGCGGATGAGCTACTTGGCAATTGCATATGCTTTATGTCTCCCTCCTCACTCAATGGCCTTACTTTATATGCCATGGTAACCCAAAAGCCTTATTTTCCTAGATTTCTTCATAATCTTTATCATTAGTGTACATGAAGAATCATTTTTACCTTACTAAAAGTTTCAATAGCATTCCTGTTATAGAATAGAAGATAAATGTATATAGAGAAAGATCATATCTTATGCTAAAGCATATTTCTAAAACAATAGAATTATATTTTACTAAAACTAGAATGGGAGCTTAAATAAGTGATACTCAAAAGTCTGAGTCATAATTCACACATTAATAACATAGAATAATAATTGCTACTCATTGAGCTTTTGTGAATCAAATTATCAAAGGTTTATGAAAACATAAGTAACAGAGTTCTTGAGCCAACAGAGATAATCAACTTCTTCTTTTTTTAAATAAGGTATCTGAAGTTCAAATTACTGCATATAAACATTTATGATAAACTAGGGAAAAAACTCTTTTTTTCATTCAATTGGTTCCAATAAAAAAGAGTAAAATTTAGTGAAAGGAAATAATGACTCTACAAGATCATTTATCAATTGTTGTGCAAAACTATAGATTGTATGCCGTGTGTGTATACATGTATACATCACATTCTATATACTTTCATGTATTACATACAACCATTAGAGGAACTGGTGCTTTTATCCCCATTTTACACCTGAAGAAAGTGAGACAAGAATTTTTATATTATTTGCCAAGGGATACACATTTTTAGTAACTCCAATGGATAAGGAATCTAGTTGTAGTTAATGTCAAAAATATATACATGACATTTTTCAAGTGCTTTTATAGCACAACCTAGTTGTGCTTCAGATTTGGGGACTATTATTGCTCTCTCCTTATATCATACTTTAAGTGTAGTTAACCATCTCTTAAGAAATCTATAGCAATTTTTAAGAAGATAATATATTCTCCTAAAAAGGGATAAAGAATGCTGGCCATTTTAAGTCTTCTAAATACAACATTTAATTCAGAGCCCTAGAATTGTAGTGTGCCCAGGACTGCTTCTTGCTTAATTAAATTTACTGAGAAAAATCAGATTGTGAATTGCTGTACAGAAAATTCAACAGGGTGATGTGTTACCTAATAACTCTAAGAGACAGATGATGGCACAGTGATGTGTGGTTAAAGAATTCCTCTTTAGGGAGGAGGCAATTGAATGTAGATTCACTACTATGACAAGTCAACAAAGTGAAGGTATAGAGAAGGAGGATTCTAAAAAGCAAGAAGAGCTTTGTGCAAAGTCCAGAATGTTAGAATGAGGTCCTCTTGACATGAGCACAATGAACATGGGAAGATGGGACCACATGAGATGAATGTTTAATTGGGCAACATATGGGCTAGGCCTTATAGACAATGAAAGGGCCAATTAGAATTTATTGTAAGTAAATAGCTAAACAGATAAATTTCCTCCCACCAATCATGTCTGCTCAGAGCTGAAATTGAATGTGACAGCTTTTACATTGGAATAATTATCACAATTTTAAAAATTGTGGGACTTGAAGAAACAAAGTGAAGCCCAATGTTGTGAGCTGCACCAAAATGTCTACCAAAGTGAGAAGTTACCAGAAAGGACAAACAAAATCTTTTGTGAAATGAAATTTGCTTGAATTCATAGGTTTAGTTGTTTGATCCTGATTTTATGCATGTTGAGTTAATCATAATTATATTTAGGTTATTGCTGATTTTCAAGTCAGATCAGAGGAGAATATATAATGATACTTAACCAGTTCAATTTAAATTATTTATTCCACAATGAATACCACTCTAATGGTTTTGCTTATATCCAGTTAGCTTGTTGTAATTCATCCTTTGATCTACTAAGGGCCAGGCAATTTCTTAAATTCTTTGTTCTCTTTACTTCATCTTATGCTTAAAACACCTTAGGAAATAATGGCTACTATTCCTTGCACATATGAATTTAAATTAAAATAAAACATTGCAGATGTTCAAATTCCTGCAATGTTATATAAACTAGTAAGATCAAATTCAATCCTAGTGCTGTTGACACCAGGACTCTAAATCCTTCCAAATCATCTGAACCCTTGTGGTGTACAGGACATCCAGGGACTGAATATTATGCCTAAATGTCATTAATATCCCTGTCTGAATTCAGAGAAAAAGTGATGCCCAATACCTTTGGCCATAAATTAAAATACCCTTTACACCTAAGGAGACACAGAACAGGGCAATGCCCACAGAATTCTGAACCAGGAAGAATGAGGCCCCTGCTGATTCTAGAAGTAATATAAACCAAATCTGACCAGTTAATATTTATTCCTTTTTTAAAAAGCAAGTAAACTATTATCTATGGGCCAAACACTCTTCTAAGCACTTAACACCTATTAACCCATATAATATAGACCCAACAATTTCATAAAGTTGGCATATTTAATATCATTTCCAGATGAAGAAAATGTTGGTCAGAAAAGTTTAAATCTTTCCCTCTTCACATTAAAATCCAGTGTATCAGACTTCAGTCTGCTCTTAAACAATGCATGCTACCTCCTCTGAATAAGCATCTTTGATTTTAAGTCTACTCATAATATGTTTACCTGCTGTGTTGGCTTTTCATGTATAACAGATGAATGCCTGAGCCTTCAAACAGGGCTTGTGCAGAGAAAATAAGACCCAAAAATGAATCAGCTCCAAGGACTTGGAAGCTTGGGGTAATGGCAATTGAAAATCAGGAGTGAGAGTTTTAGGAAAAGATGAATTTGGGGCTGTTTCAAGCTATAATAACACCTATAAGGCCAGTGAGTTCTCAGAGTATATTTTCATAGCAGGGGCAGAGAACTTATGTATCATCTATTCTAAAGCTCATAAAAATAGGAGGTTATCATTCAGGGTCAGTTGGATAGCTCTTTTCACACTTAACAGGACTCTAGTAATAAAGCATGTTTCATATAACTAACACATGTAATATTTATAAGTTCTAAGAACTTTACAAAGATCATTGTATTTGATCCTGGTAATACTTCTATCACTCATCTGTTACTGAAACTTAAAGACATCATATTTTGCCAAAGTTTATGCTACAAACAGTATAAATAAGCTTTGAAATTGGGGATTTCTTACTCATAGACTAGGCTAAATCCTGTAACCCATTCCTCCAAAATGTGCACACAAGATAAGATATATAATATCTTCACATAGCAAAATTGTGAAAACAATGCTCTTAATGGATATAACAAATTAAGATAATGATAAAAATGAGTTTTACTTCAGCTAATACAGCAAGAATAAATGGTAGATCTTTCCTTGGAGTCAGAGAAAGAGAGAGAGAGAAAGAGAGAATTCTACCAGATGTAACTGAAGATTAGAAAGACTAGAAACACAATGAAAGTCCAAAATATTAATACTTGCACAAGATAATTTTTTCAGGTTGTTCACTTGAAAATATTATAAACTTGCACTACATGACTTCTGAAGATTTTAGAGTTTTATAATCCTCATAGCTTCTGCTATGAAGTTTATTACTAAGAAAAGAATAAAAAATGTAACTCAATTAACAGGCAAAGTATGTGAACCCAATCTGTAGCATTATTAGTGAAAGTAAATGTAAATAGCAATTGTTTCAGAAAAAGCTGGTTAATGTGTATAAAATAAAGATATGGTAATCCAACAACAATCTTACTAAGAAGAATCTCTTGAGCTGTGTCCAGGAATCCCTTTAATAATAACCCTAAATGATTCTGAAAATACATTACATATTGACAACCAAAGGGGTAATATATGGAAGTGATGTCATTCATTATGATTAATAATTTACTACATGATTTTCTTTCATAGACCAGCATGCTAACATATAATACTTGTGACATTTAGTGTTCACTTGCCTTGAAACATAGAAATGATATTTTTTCTTCACCATTTAAAGGATAAAGTCATTTTTATATTGTCATAATTATTTCACAGTTGTAGGCACCTTTGACCCCAAAACATCCTTATAACATTTTTCATCTTTCCTTTTCCTGGGAGTGTAGATCAAGAGGTTTAGCATGAGAGTTATTGAGATATAGAACATGGCAACAACTTTATCAATGGAGAAGGTGATCACTGGATGCAGATTCACAAATATGCAGGGCACAAAGAGAAAGATGACTATGATGATGTGAGAAATATAGTTGTAAGTATCCATGAAGATGAGTTTGGATAATGTTTTCAAGTCATGCATGAAGCAGTCTATGATAATGAGGTTTCAGAAGGGCAGCCAGGCTGTGAAAAAGAACAGGATGAGGGCAAGGAGAAAAGCTCAGGCCCAGACCACTTCTATGAGAAATCCACACACCCATTGGCTCATGATGACTGTGTAGTATTAGGATTTGCAAATGACCATGTAGGGGTCTTAGGGCATAACCTTGAGCATAATGATTTCAGCTACACCAAAAAGATGTTTGGGATACTTGAGCAATGCATAACCTGAAAAAGTTTTCCTCACAGTCAGTGTCAGCTAGCATATTTGGAGTCAACGAGGAAGAACAGCAGATATCTGCAAGGGATAAATAAGACAAAAAATATATGGGGGATCCTAGGGCCCTGATGGTGTTAATGGTGATCATGATAAGCAGATTATTTACCAGGGTGACAGTTAAAAATATATTACATGGAAATTTCTGGAGCTCCACATTCTGGGTCAGACCCAGGAGAATTCCATTACTTGATTAACCTTCTCCATCAATTCAGCTCATTTAACAGATTTTTTATATTCCACAGGTGACATTACAGGTTGTGAGTTTCTTTTTTATACCTTCTGAGTTCTCTATATAAAATTTATAACTTCTAAATTAAGAAAAACAAGGCTATGAAACAAGTTTCAAGAGCTAATGCATGATATGTTCAGATTTGCAGTACAGACACAGATACTCAAGGGTGCATGTGTTTATGCAAAATGTCTGTGAATATCTACTAGAGAATAAACTCAAATCATTTTTTTTAATTTTTAAAGAAGCTTTAGATTACATAAACATTACATAAAAATATAAGGGATTCCCATATGCCCTACTCCTTCTACCTCCCACACTTTCCCACATCAACAACATCCTTCATGAGTATGGTACATTTGTTAAAATTGATGAAAACATATTAAAGCATTGCTACTAACCATGGACTACAGTTTGCATTATAGTTTACACTCTGTCCCACACAATTTGTACATTATGACAAAATATATAATGCCCTGTGTCCATCACAGCAATGTCATGCAGGACAACTCCATTGTACCAAAATACCCCCATATTACACCTATTCTTCCCTCTCCCATCCCTCAGAACCTCTGGTGGCCACTTCCTTTATATCAAGGATAAGAGTTCTTCCATTGATATAATTGTATTAATTTTATAGTAGAATAATAAAGTCTAATTTATTCCATTATTCATCCCCCAATCTTGAGAATTTTGGAATGGTGATGTCATTTCTGCTTCTAATCGAGAGGGAGCTTGGATTCCATAGGGCAGATGGATGCAACTATCTTACTTGCAGTTGCAGATGGTCTCTGCTCCTTGGGACGTGCATTGTTCATCATCTTCTCCTTGTTAGTTGTCCTGAGGGAGTCCAGTGAGCTGGAGAGTAGGTGTTACAAGTCTGCTAAGACTCAGGGCTCAACTAGCACATGGAAGGACCAAAGATTTAACTCTCTGGGACATATATTTATCAAGTATAGTGCTAATTACAGGTTCAAATAAAAGTTCAGAAGAGCTATGTGTAGAAAACCTATAAATGAGTCAAACTCTGTTATACTGGAGAGCATAAATTCCAAAGTAAGGCCCATTGACAGGGTGCTGAATTCCTGAGCAGTCTACCCTGCTTATAGCTCATACCCAGGTTTCATGCCCCAAACTGAGGGGAAGGTAGTTTATATGCTGAGTTTGCCTTAGAGAAAGGCCACATCTGACCAAAAAGGAGGCTTTCAAGATGTAACTTTTAGGCAGGGTGTATTATTAGGCTATGTTTGAATTTCATAAGAAAGGGTTCCTAGGTACAAATGTAAATATCAAGGACCTGGCATAAGGGTCTGTCTTCACTAGACACTGCCTTTGCCCTCAGGGGGTTCTTGCTTTCCTATTAGAGAATGTAGCAGAACTCCCCTGGATGGAAATTCAACATTCCTTCTGTTATTGTGTGGATCTCTACCCTCTAGACAATGCCCAATGACCACTTGAACATATTCATATGCCTTGTAGGTATGCCTCAGGTGAACCCCTTCCCATGCATCCCCCATCACTGACCCCCCACACCAGTGATCCTCTCCTGCTACTGCTGTGACCCTTCTGTAATCCAAACCCTCTCTAAAACTATATGGAATGTAGGGCATCATAATTATTCAGCATGCTCTTGTAATAATGGATACAGGCCACTTCAAATTTCATCAAAATCTATAAAAATGTAGAATCCAAAATGTAAAACGTAGTGTAAACCACTAATCATTGTTAGTAGCAATACATCAATATTTGTACATCAATTTCAATAAATGTAACATTTACATGTAAGATGTTATTAATAGAAGAGAGGGGAAAGGGGTGGGTGTTGGGTATATGGGATCCCCTATATTCTCTGTGTGACTTTTCTGTATCTTAAAGTTTCTTTGAAGATAAAATGAAAAAAATAAGACTCTGAGGGAATATATGGATGAAAGTTTCACTGAACATACAAGACAACAGTGATGAAAGATAGATGCCTAAATTTCACTTTTTACTATTTCAAATTTTAATTTTTTGCATTTTATTGGTTATTTTAAAAATTATTTCATTTTGTTACTAATTTTATTTGGTTATTTTCTTGAAATCTTTTAACTTAGACAATTAAAAAACTCAAAAACATACATAGATTCTATCAGGTTCTTCATCCATTCCAGGAGAAATTCAAAAAAACATTATCCTTGTGGGGATGTATTGGTGTGGATGTGATATAGTTATTAAATAATACACAGTATAGTGTGGATTTAATAAGGAGTTCATGGTTTTCACCTGACTAGCACAGGGGTCTGTGGAACAAAAAAGGTTAAGAGCCCCTGTTTTAACAAATATGGCAGGAAGGATGACTGATGCAGGGTATAGGGGATGGGGATATATGTGGAATAGGGCACACCTTGGGCATGCTTCTGTGGAATATGAAATTGTTCATATGGTCATGAGGTATTATCTCAGTGAGTGGAGACCCACACAATAAATGAGAAATAAACATGGTGAGAAAAATTTTTCATTCCATTGATGAAGAAGTGAGCAGGTAACTGAGCCTGGGACCCCTAGGCAGAGGGATCCTGAACTCACCAATAGGAAGAGGGATCCTGCATCAACCAATAGGGTAAGAGAGTTTTCAACCAATAGAAATGATTCCTTTAAGTAATAGTCCGCCAATCAACACCTCCCATAGTCAGCCAAGAAGCATCTCACAGTTAGGATACCCTATTTACATAATATACTAATCTGTTTTTCAAACCTTAACCAATACCCTAGCTTGGAACCAGTGATTAACCAATCAGAGCATCACAACTGGGGCTGCACTCCCAGGGGCAGTGACACAGCTAAATTATATCAAGAGTGAACCTGAAGCCTTGGGTATGCATTCCATCTTTGCTCCAACCCAAGGATCATTGAGCTGCAAACACGGAGCCAAGCCAAATGTCGAGTTGCAAGATGGAACACAAAATTGAGACTGCTGAGCTGCGATGATGAACATCAAGCTGCAAGCCAAGCTGAGAATGCCAAGCCCGTGTACTTCTACTGGCGCCTCGGTCAGGCTTTCGCCTTAGCCCAGGATTGAGCTGTAACACTGAAGGCACTTCCACCTGTGCCTCAGCCAGTCTTGTGCTTTGGCTAGGCTTGAGCTGCAACACCAGGGAGTGTTTCCATCGTTACCCTGACCAGGTTTGAACTGCAACACTGGGCTGATTAAATAAAGTTTGAGTGTACTGATGTTGCATTTCCTCATTCTAAAGTCCATCTGAACAAGAGAATAAAAGTGGTGACAACAATTGATTCTATTAAAATAGAGAAAAAAGTTAATAAAAGGAAATAATGACCTTGCAAGAGTACCTATGATTTCTTACACAAAACTCTATCAGATGTTATATATATGCAGGTGTGGGAGTGTGTATATCACACTTAATTGTGTATATATATATATATATATATATATATATATATATATATATATACACAAAAAACCATATTTAGTGTATCACATATAACACTTAGAATAACAAGTATTGTTATCTTTATTTTCACCTGAAGAAACTGAGGTACAAATATTTATATAATTTGCCCAATGTCACATATTTTAAGTGACACAATGGGACATGGAATCTAATATTTATTGACTTCCAAAATTTGTACATTGCATTTTGAGAGTGCTTTTATGGTACAAACGAGTTGTGTTTGAGATTTTATGATTATTATTCTATGTTTTTTATATCATGGTGTAAATCTTTATAACCATCTCCTGAGAAGTTATTGCAATTTTTAAAGAACGTATTATTATTCTTGCCAGCAGGGGCAAATAATACTGAACATTTTACCCCTTCTAATGACAACATTTAACATTGAGTCCTGGAATTATTTTGTGCCCAACACTCTTTCTTGCTTACTTAAATTCACTGGGTTTTCTACTCAATTTGAAAAGACATAGCCTCAGAACCATTTGAGATGTTCCTATGTCTTCAACTAAGAATAGCTGATAGACAAAAATGGCCTAAATTTCTCCATTTCAATTTATCACCAAGATTGGAATGTCTTCAGTTTCAGAGCATTCCAGCTAACAAAAGGCCTTTTCATAAATGTAATTATTTTTCAGAGTGTTGAGCCAACATTATGGTCATTTATTCAGAAAATATTTATTAAGTGTCTATCTGTCACAAGCATTGTATGTGCTGGAGATCCAGGATTTAATAAAACAGATGTTCCCTCTCCTTTCATTGAATTTACATTCTAGTTTGGAGAAAGACAATAATCCAATAAATTTTAAAAATCAGATTTTAATCTGCTATAGAGAAAATTTAACAGGGTAATGTGATGCATAATAACTGAAACACATGGAGGATGACACTGCAATGGGTAGTTAAGGAAGGCCTCTCTAAGGAGAATTCATTTGAGCTGTAGACTCAATTAGTATGAGAAGTTAACAATGTGAATGTCAGCCAGGCTGACAGGATTCCAAAGAGCAAGAAGGCTTCATGCAAAGTCCAAAAATGCTAGAATGGTGCCTTTGTGACATGAGCAAAGATAACAGGGAAAGGGTGGGGCCACAGAAAATGAAGGTTTAATTGGAGAGCAATTGACCAGGGACTTATAGACAGTGAAAAAGTCCTTTTAGATTTTATTGTAAATAAAGAAATAAATAGAGAGCTTTCCTTCTAGCAATTAGCTTTGCTCGGCTGCTGTAAGTGGATGTAATGGCTTTAGCATGAGAAATATTATCATGAAAAGGACTTAAAGAGAGATAAAATGCAGTTGAATGTTGTGAGCTACACCAAAATGCCCACCAAAATGAGAAACTGCCAGAAGAGAAACTAGCAGTTTGAGGCAGAAGTTTGCTTGAGTTCATATTTGTTTCATCCTGATTTTATTTGTGGTAAATTAATATAATTTGGATAATGTTGTTGCTGATCATCAAGTCAGAATAGAGAAGAGCTTATAATGATAGTCAGACAGGGCAAATACAACTCTCCTTTATTTCACAATAAGTGCCCCTCAAATGGTTTTACTCATGTTCTTTTATCCCTTGCCAATGTTAGATCAAATCTGTGAATCTTTCTCTGAGATCTTTCATGATGTCTGGTGTAAAGTGACACTGTGCCACCTGAGTTATTATCTATCACATCACTTGCTTTACTTCATTATACACTTTTGTCCTGAATTTGTGTTATTTAAAATACTTTTACTTACTTAATGCCTGTCTCTCTGCACTACAAAGTGTTTAAACATGTAGCCTGTGGAGCCAAATTACCTGTGTTCAAATCCAACTTCAAGCATTGACTTGCTTATGGCTCTGAATAATTTTGTAAAATTATTTCAGATACAGGTAATTCTTTAGGGAAACAGGAATAATAGTTATCCACTTTATAGGCTTCTTATGAGCATTAAACAATACAATGTCTTCAAGGCAGCTACCATATCGCATTGAATAAAAAATAGTAGTAAATAGTAATATTATGTGCTTTATAAACCACACATTTGTAATTATATTATAGCTATCTTTTTGTCATTTAAAAATCACTAAATTTTTGGGATTTCCTTTACATCATTTACATTTGGAAGACATTCAGATTTTTGCATTGAGTTTTTCAGGGTGTTAATCATCTTGCAATAATTTTATTGAGTTTATTCTGAGAATTATGTAAGTTTCTCATAGTCACATGTTTTAATATCTACATATAATAGAATGATAAATATAAATCACACAGCTTATAATATGCCAAGTAGAAATGGGACATTGATGAAAAAGAGAGAGTGGCATTAAAGACATTGAAATGTATACTTGCTTAGTGTCTGACACTCCTCTGGAAGCTTTGCACTCATTACCTCATCAAATGCTTAAAGTACTCTAGGGTATAATAACTACTATTCTTTGTACATAAGACTTACAACTAAAATTAGATTCTCACAGATGGTCAAATGTTATATAAACTAGTGAGATGTACTTCAGTCCTAGTTCTGTTGACATCCAAACTTCAACATCTTCCATATCATCTGAAACTCTCCTGCCTTTGTGACTTCCAAAGGCTAAATTATGTCTTTAGATGTCAATGACATCATTGCCTGAATTCAGAGAAAAAGCAATGTTCAATGAGTTGGTCATAAATGAAAGTGCCTTTTATGCCTAAGGAGATGGTCCACAGAGGTCTCAACTCAAGCAAAAAGAGACCCGTGCTGGTTCTAGAAGTGAGATAAGCCCAAATCTGACCAGTTATATTTACTTCTTTTTTAAAAGCACATAAGATATTAACTATGGGCTAGGCAATGTTGCAAGCACTTAACATATATTAACCCAGAATATTGTTCTAAAAATTTCATAAGTTTGGAACCATAAATACCATTTCATAGATGAAGAAAATGTAGAGCCAGAAGATTAAAAAAGTTGCCCAGTTCATATTGAAATCCAAGAATTGGATTCCAGAATCTGTTCTTAAACAATGCACACTACCTCCACCTTTATTTTAAGTCTGTTCATAATCTGATTATGAGTTATGTTGGCTTCAGGTACATGGAAGATGGCCATTTGACATTCAAACAGTGCTCTTCTGGAGAATGTAAGAACCACAAATGGATCAGCTCCAAATACTTGGAAAAATGGGACCAAAGGAGATTAAAAAATCAGGAGAGAGAGTTTAAGGAGAAAATGGTGAATTTGGGGGCTATTCAAGCCCCCAGGAAAATCTATAAAACCAGTCAGGTCTCAGAATATTTTTGTTCACAGCAGGGGCAGAGAAGTGACTTGTCTTCTCTTCTAAAAATATTAGTTTAGAACTCAGCCTCTTGGGTAGTTCATTTTCTATTTCATGGACTCTGGGAATAAAATATATTTAATATAATAAGCATTTACTTAGCATTTAGAGGTTCTAGGCACTTTAAAGAGATTATTCTGAGACATTAATCATCTTTCTTTAACTGAAACTCCATGTTTTGCTACAATTTATGTTATAAGTAAGTTTTGAATTGGCTCTCTTCTTAAGACACTATGCTAAATCTTATAACCATTCCTCCAAATTATGTGCAGAAGATATGATACATAAAGTCTTCATATGGAAAACCTGTGAAGACAGTGCTGTCAATGGGAATGAGCAATTAGGGTAATAATAAAAGTGATTTTTAGTTCCAACAATACAGCAAGAAAAATGACAGGCCTTTCCTTTAGAGTTAGAAAAAGAGAAAGTCAGACTTCTAACAGATGTGAATGGTGCTTAGGAAGCATAGAAAGAGAAGAAGCACAATAAAGTCCAAGACATTAATATTTGCTCAGAATATTTTATTTTTGTTTTGCCATTGCAAAGATAGTAAGCTTCCATTGCATGGCTTACAAGGATGTGAGGGTTTCATATCATCATGCTATGAAGGATATTACCCAGAGAATATTAACAATGTGACTTTATTAACAGGCAAAGGATGTAAACATAACCAGCTGCACTATTACTCAAAGTGTTTAAATATCAATTTCTTCAGATATATCTGGATAATTTGTTCAAAATATAAATATAACATTCCAACAATAGGCCTACTGATTAGACTCTAAAACTGTGTTCTAAGAATCTGTGTTTTAACAAGAATA
>PVKH010023009.1:0-13957 GCA_004027955.1 Chaetophractus vellerosus
GAAAACAATCTTTCCTACAGAATTCACAGAGGGCATGGCCCTTCCATCACTTTGAGTTCAGGCTTCAAGACTCCAGAACTGTGAGACGACAGATTTCTGATTTTTTAAGCCAGTTGTTTATGGTATTTTGTTACAGCAGCCCTAGCAAACGAAGACCTTGCACAACTTTACCAGCCTTGTTCTAGCAGTGCATTTTACAGATGGGCCTTCTGGTAAGGAGGTAGTCAGAGAGGAGACCTCATCCTTTACAATGCTCAACGTCTTGACCATAAAGGACATCTAGCGAAACTGTTATTTCTGGGTTCTACTTCCTGAAATCTCACTCTTATCTGTTTCCATTTCAGGAATACTTAAGAAGGAAATAATGCATAGAGGGTGTTTTCCTAGCCTAGATAAGAGGAGGGTCTCATCATCAGGGCCTTTGATTTTCTGTTTGCCACTTCTGGTCATCAAAGACTCTTCCTTCCCCCAGGATGTGGCCCCAAGATGGGCTATTAGCCATCACTTAAAATTGTAGCAAATCTAAAAGATTCAACTCCCCACTCCCAAAAAAGATTTGGACATAGTTTACTCAGGTCATCTTTATTCTACAAGCAAATCAAGATGGAATAACACGATTAGTTAATGGGCCATAGATTATATGTGAAAAGGAAAATTTCTCTTGTGAGTAGATACATTAAAAGATATTTCAGAATCACAAGGCAGCTTCAGCACCTTCCAAAATGTGCAAATTTAAGTTTGTTGTTACTTTTCCTGTGAAAAGAAAATAGCAAGAAATGAAAACTCTTAGGCCATAGGCATTTCATTAGCATCCAAACTTCACCAATGAACTCAACAATGTATCAAGTCTCTCCATTACTTGACCTTTTTAAAAAAGAGTGACTGCAGTTTAGGAGAATTTTAGCAACTGGGGCTGATTACATCACAATCATCTTACTTCCCTGAAAACGTGATTATTAATTTTTTTTAATTTATAGGAGATGTATGTTTAGAAGCTTCTATTGCTAATAGATGTTAATTTTTTCTCTTACTAGAAAAGAACTGGAACAATTTTCTGTTTATATTAGTTGCTTGCATTTACTCCTGTGTATTTTGAAAATACTTGTATTCTATGTTTCTTTACTTTCTGGTGTATCATTCAAAACTTAATGGTTTTTGATTTGATATCAGTGTATCTTGGGGTTACTTTTGGCTATTTAATTTTTAAATTTAATTTTTACTATAACTCTAATGTATATCTTGTTGAGAAAGCATACTCTGAAACAGAACAAGGTCTTTGGATTTCTCTGAAATTTTCTCCTTTTGTACCAACCATTCGGGAGCTCCACCCTATCAACTTGTTGTTGAAGATGAACAGTAAACGACATGGCTGATTCTAGCAGATGTGGGCAGGCTTATCAGGAGGGGACTTCATCACCCTAGAAATGATGGGGCAGTGCTGCGAGACTTCCTGGTGACTTTTGTAGCGGGAGTTTAAGCACCCGATTAGTAGATAGACACTGAACTACACACTCAAGTTTCCTTTCCACTTGGAGATTCTAGGGTTGGTCTGATTCCTTCCTGCTGCCAGGATATGTAAGGATAAAATGACAGCAGGCCTCCCAAATCCTGTACATTGGGAGAGCTCTATTCCTTAGAGTCGATGTGTGATGGTTCACATAAGTCCTGATACTCCAAACACCTTCTAGTTTAGGTGTAACTGTCTTACCACATCATTGGAACATAATATATAAAATAAAATATTTCAATACTTACACGACTGCAGTACAAAAGAAGCATTGATTGCTATAAGTTTTACCATCAGAGCCACAAATTGGGTCGAATATTTGAATACAAATTCCTGGTTCTCCTGGTGGTAACTTTGGAAAACTACTGCAATCAACCTGAAGAAAAAATATTTAATATGTCTAGTTCCTTCATCCAGATCTTAATTCCAGGGATTTAGGATTTTCCATGCAAGTTTGGAGGGCTTGCAATGCCTATGTGTCTTGCTCTAGTTGTCTTCGTGGTCTAACCCATATGAACTATATAAATTGTAAAGGATTTCTATGTCAGATATGAACTCATGAGTGATAAAGTTCTTTATGGTAGCTGGGTAAAGTTTCATAATTTATTATAAAAGTTGAATATTTTCCACTCCTCTGTGCTGATGCAGCAGTTCTCAACACACGTGACACATTCACAAGATTAACCACCCTCAGGGGAGCACATGGAGGTGTGATCACTTTTCTGCTTGAATTGTCCCTCTTTATTTCTCTCTTTCAATCAAAAAGTTCTGCCTGAACTCAAGTGTGAGATACATTATAGGGATGGCTGCTGGCCAGCTTCTTGGTAACACAATGCCACTGGGGAGCAGTCAAGTGTGTAACTTTCATTAAATCTGTTAATTCTCACATAGCTGCAAAACCATGAAGGATGGCCTGAACTCAAGCCTCTACCCAAAGTTTATATTCTTAACCCTGTTATTTTCTTTACTAGATTAAAAAGAAGACTCAGAGAGCTGAAGAGATTTGCCCAGGCCCCATCACCATACAGCTCATAAACAGCATAGCTTGGGCTAGCGCCCAAATTACCTGAATGCTGGTTTAAAGTTTTTACTACTACACCGGATTTTCTCATGAATAGTCATTTTGACTCTGAATCATAAGGAAAAGTTTAGAACAAATCTTCATTCTCTAGCCTAGCGAACACCAAAATATCTGAGCCATTTAAAAATTTTAAGAGCCATGGCTTGCCTTTATTTCTCTTCACTAGGTACACAGGCTTAACCCCTTTCAAACATTATGCCTTAAGCCTTGCAATGAGAGGTAAATGCTGTTGTCAAGACAAAACAATTGCAGTGCTGAAATTTGAAGTCAGGACTTCTTAACTCCAATATTTCCTTCTAACACCTGCATTTTAGAAACCTCTATGTTTTTTTAAAATATAACCAATTTTGATACCTTAAAAAACTTCAAATATGTAGATATTTATTTAATGTATAGATCAAATATTTCCCTGCTAATATTGGCTTTGAAATTGCCTGAAAGTAGAAATTTTAAACCAAGATAGATGTACTAACCGGTTCCCTCAGTCCAACACATTCTGCATCTGGAAGAAAAAAAAAGATAAGAGAAAATTAAATTAAACTCTGGAAGCAACAAACATACTTAGGGAAAATATCTGTGATTTATGTTGCAGTTCTTTCTTAAAAGTATAGGGCTGTCTTCCAAGCTGTGTGTCAGAGTAATATCAAAGGTGGGATCTCAACACAGACTGGTTTTTGGTTGTTTTTTTTTTTTTTTTTTTGCCTTTTTGCTTGGGATTGTAATGCAGCCAAAAGGATGAAAAAGCTTTCATGGCAACGAGGTGTATCTTATTCTGTCCTACTTCATAATCAGGTCACAGCAACTACTGAAAAACAAAAGTTTTGTTTTTAATTTATGGTGTATTTGCTGTTACCTAGTAGACAGAAATGGGAGAAATTTAATCCATTGTTAAAAATGCTCGGGCAGCAGATTTCAATTTAATAATGGAAAAAGAATATTTCCTAATAACTTATCCTGCCAACCAATGGATTAGGCTCTTAAGGAGTGAGGTCCCCAATAAATCTGCTGTCAGGTGAAAGCATAGGCCGGATGCTCACTTCTCAAGGATCTTACAGAAAGTGTTTATAAGGAGAGGAATCTGGCCTTAGGAACCATTGAGGTCCTTTCAGCTCTGGTGATTATATGACTAAGATATTTCAGAGTGCAGATAGAAAAATGCATTTCAAAAACTACCCCTAATATCTATGTGATAAGTGTGTGCCAGAATTATATGAGCAGAATATGCTATGGAGCTGTTGGTATCAGGGCAGGGGCAGTGGGAGGAGGGAGATACTCACTGAAGATGGTTGCAAGTGCCAAGGCCAAGAGTAGGACAAAGGCTGTTGCTCTCATGTTCCTGGAATGGCTTATGGCAGGCAGGTGCAGGCAAACAAAGTGATTTTGTGGTGTCTGTGCAGCCCAATTGGGTCCTGCTTATATATTGCCGGGAATTGCTGCCTCAATTGTGAAACAGCTTTTGACAGGAACAGGCCCTGGGATGAAGGTCAGAAACATCTGCTGAGCCCTGAGAATCTTTCCTTGTGAAAGACAGTTGATTGTACGTGCCATTTCAATGGCTAATGGGAACCAATAATGCTGACAGTTTTATATATTGCTGTCTTACCTCTTTGCAGGTTTCAATGTTTAAGAGCCTGTCACAACTGTACAATTTGGTCTCATAAGACATCTGTCAGTTATTACCATTTTTTTTTCTTTCTTTTATAGATGAGGAAGTTGAGTTTGAAGGACTTTAAGCAATTGCTCTAGGCTTACTGACTATTCCCTTTCACACTACCTTTTTTTAGTAATACTGAGTAGCCACACCGAAGTATTGACACAGAGGAAACAAGTAATGATCTATGCTCTTTAGAAGGGGAAAGAATTTCCCAAGAAACCAAATCTGGGGAGGTGGTGTAATAGGAGGGAGAAGTTAAAAGAGCTCCTTAGTAGCTCATTTAGAATTAAGTAAGGTACAGTCTTCTTTCCATCATTCTCTGTAAATTTTACCTGATAAAGAACATTTATTGCCCTAATATCTATTAGGTTTTGCTAGTGTTGGAAGTGTCCCCGACTTCAGGTACTTAGAGTATAAAAGTGGAGACTGATAGTAGAGCTAATAGGCCATAATGTGATGAATACTAAGTAGGAACATGAAGGAATTGCTATAGAAACACAGCAGGAGTGGTTCTCTCTGGAGTGTTGGAAGGGTTTCTTAAAATTTTTTTCCTTGAGTTGGATCTTAAAGTAAAGAAATATATTTTCTGGTGGAAATGGAGGAAAAAGGCATTCCAAATGGAAGCACAAGCATATCCACAAACAGATGTTCAGAGAATGGTGGATCCTCAGTTTGGCGGCAAAATGGGGAATGAGAGACTGTGGGACTGTCAGGTTAGGCATGGGTCTGATTAGATAAGTCACATGTACATATAAAATGGGGTCCACTAATAGACTCTTCATAGGGGAGTAAAATAGATTTGCCTTTAGAAAAACCACTTTGTGGTTTCTTGGAGGATCGTTTTAGAGTTGGTGGAGACACCATAGAAGAAATACAAGTTAGAAGAGCTTGTCCTTGCCTCCACTTACCTCTGAAATAGAGGAAAACAGTGAGACCTTTTTGGGCTTCTCTGGAATCTTGCACATCAAGCACAACTGGCTACTTCCCACCACTGTTGGACATGCTCTTCTCCCCCTAGCTATGCCAACTCCTGACACAGGCCTCAGCTTCTAGGTAGGGTGACCAGGGGTTTCTCAGGATGTACTAAAATCCAAGGAAATCCCAGGCACACTGGGAAGAGTTGTTCATCCTACAATAACTCTTCAATAGCTCATGATCAGCCCATGGAGTGTAACTTTTCACCTCCTAATTATTTTAAACTGACCACAGTATGTAAGAAGAAATTATACTTATTTGAGTGAATGAAGAAATTAAATAGATTCAGCTTGTTTAGAAAGCTAATTTGATGCATTCTTTTAAGAAGTCTACGTCTTTTTTTTTAAATAAATGGTGTTTTTATTTTTTACATATACCCCCCCCCTTCTGCTTGTTCTTCCTGTGTTCATTTTATTTTATTTTTTTGCGTCTTCTGTGTCTGCTTTGTCTCACCCCGTTGTGGGGAAGCGCAGAGTCAGCTCACCAGTGAGCGGCAGTTGGCTCCGTTCTGCTCTTGGGCGACTTGCCTTGCTCGTGGCGGCTTTGCCCTGCCCACAGCGGCTTTTTGCCCTGCCCACGGTGGCTCTGGCCTCCCACGGGGGCTTCCCCCTCAAGGCAGTCTGCCCTGCTCAGAGAGGCCCCCGGGAATCGAACCCAGGGCCTCCCATGTGGTGTACCGGAGCCCTATCCACTGGACTGCAGCTGGCCCCTGGAAGTCTACGTCTTACAGAGAACAATCTTTTCCAGGTGATTCATGTCCAGGAACTACAACATATCAGTGTTTGGGAGTATCTTAGCAGTTGTGGCTTGGGTCAAATACTGTTGTAATGTTCATAACTATAATTAGCAGGCAAATTATGGGCGGGGAAGTTTCCTCTCTGAAAAAGAATGGAGAAATTACAGTTGCAGACCCCGGAAACAGCAATGCCTCACTTCAAGAGGAAAGCACCTATTGAGAATTTTCTATTTAGTAATAAACAGTCTGAAGATAATCATTGCATCACAAAAATATAAAATGTAATTATTAAAAATTCCTTCTAATAGACCCATCTAGAAATTGAAACTAATATATGTGAGTTTGCCTCAGAAAGTAATTAATTCATTAAACGAGGTGTATTGAATGCCTACTATGATCCTTGCACTTTTCTAGGGACCTCATGACACTTGCATTCTATTTGTTTAGATGTTCTCAACAGGCCTACACTAAAGGGGCACTCCACTAGTGGTTTAAGCATTTGAACTGTAAAGCTAGACTATTTGGGTTCAAATCTCAGCTTTGCTACCACCTTACTATGTGGCCTTAAACAGGTTACTTTCTCTGCCTCAAAATCCCCATTTGTAAATTTGGAATTGATAAAAATAGTACAACATCAACGTTTTGACATCAACATTACATGAATTAATATATGTAAAACATTTAGAACTCCATGTAACAAATTAAACATTCAGTTATTTTTAAAACTAATGAAAATAGGGAATGATCTAAAAAGCATTATTTAATTTATTATACAGAAATGATGTTTTTCAATCATCATACATCAATTAATATTGTATTCAATCTGCTTTACTAACAAAAGAAAGTTACACTTAAGCCTTGCATAATGGGAGGTTTTTTGTTTGTTTGTTTTTCATTTTTTGTTTTTTGTTTTTAAGATTTGCAGCTTTGGGAACTTTGGAACAGGAGAGCAGAAGCAATTGCACCTTTCTGTCATTAATGAGATCCTGCCTCTTGACCCACTTCTGCTCTTTTCTCTCTCTTCCATCTGGCTTCCTCACCCTCTTCTGCATGATCTACTCATAGTCTTTGCTCTCCTATATCTTCAACTTTTCCATGGCTTCTTCAGTCTCTCCTCTGCCTGACAACCTTTCAACTTCCTTTCCCAATGTTCACCACTTAATTTCACATTATTTCCTGGACTGAGTGTATTTAATTCCAAAGTATCCCAGAGAGGAAAACTTTCCAGATCATATCCTAGATTGTTGACAGGCTGACAGGCTGTCCTTCAGTTAGTTTTTTTCCCTCTGGTGATCAGCCTGGGTAAGATGGAAAATTCACAGGACTGCGAGTTAGGCTGCACCTGAATTTGGTTTCGACACTGTGTCATTGGTGTTGATAGTAAGATGGAAGATAATAGTAACACTAACAACAACAGCAACCAAAATAAAATAACGATAATAAACGGGACCTCACTGCTGGCCAGGCACTGTGTTAATGTGGAGTACATATTATTTATTAATTTCTCACAGCAATCCAACAGATGAGATACTATCTCTATTTTACAAATGAGGAAATTGTGTTCAGCGATGCTCAGTAATTTCGCCACATGGTAAGAGGTCTGAGAACTGAAAACCATGTATCTCCAGGGCAGTGAAGATTCTAAGTCAATATGGTCATCTCAGTTCTTCTGGCAGTGGTTGGTGAAGGAGGAGGCTGTGGTCTCATCCTGGCTAATGTAATATGAAGGGAAATCTGCTTGGCATTTCAGGTTAGCATCCTCCTCATGTAGGGAGAATTCCTCATCTTCAGCTGGATTCTAACTTCTGAAAACTACACCAGTCATTCCACAGTTGCTAGATTGTCTGACACAAAGCAACACATGGAGGCTGGAGGAGAAGATGGGTGGAGGAATCTGGGATGTGAAGACAATTAACTGATGAAAGAGTTCCCTACCTTGGGCCTTCCTAATGCATGAGGTAATATCTCATTTTTATTTTTTATCTGTTTATTGTGGACTTTCCTATCACCTAGTCTGAAAAGATTCCAACAAAATGACATCCTGAATTTAAGCAACAATATTAATTGAAGTGTGTCACACTGGCATTAAAATACCCTGACTTTCAAGAGTGAACATCAGTAGGCAAAGGAAATTGAGCAATGTTTAACAATTCCATGCCCCTTTCATGTTAGTGTTTTCTGAATGCCTCATGATCATCTTTCAGTAAAAATTCCTCTATTCTCTCAGGCCTTGAGAGCTCCCTTTGCAGAACTCCCTTCAGTGGAGAAGGAGAAGTATTGCTACTTACAGCTAAAAGAGAAACTACATCTGCTCCTCCATAGATGCTGCTGATTTATCTTTTTAAATGTACTTTTAAAACCTTTTGATTAACATTTCACTGGCTTGTTTTGATAATGTTTGCTGTAATTTTGTTACTATAATAATTATTTCTGAAATGAATTTGTAGTTGTGAAAACATCATTTCTTAAAAACATTTATGAGGAATGTTATAGGTGCTATACATTTCTTGCTCTATACTATTTAAAATGGATTTTTATTTGTAAAGCTATTAAAGTTACATGCTTGCATGGTAGTTTTTATTTGGCTTTTCATTATTAGTATTTTTAAAAAGATACTTAGATTACATGAATGTTGCAGAGAATATATAGGGGATTCCCATATTCTCTTCTCCCCACACCTTCGACATTTTGTCACATGAGCAACATCTTTCATGAGTGTGGTACATTCATTACAATTGAGGAACACATTTTGGCGCATTGCCACCTAGCATGGATTATAGTTTATGTTGTAGTTTACGCTCTCTCCCACACAATTCTGTTAGTCATGGGAAGATATGTAATGGCCTGTATCTGTTGTTGTAACGTCATTCAGGATGATTCCCAAGCCCCCAAAATGCCTCCGTATTATACCTGTTTTTCCCTATCTTCACCCTCAGAACCTCCAGTGCCCACTGCCTCCCCAGCAATATTTCTTCCACTGCTACAATCACAATAAGTCCATAGTAGAATACCAGTAAATCTACTTTAGGGCATAGTTCATTCTCCAATCCTGAGGATTCTGGGTTGGTGATGCCCACTCTAACTTTAATTGAGAGGAGGTTCGATCCTATATGGCTGATGGATTGGACTCGCTTACCTGCAGTTGTACACACACTCAGTTCCTTGGTATGTTGGTTTCCATCATATCCTCCTTGTGAGTCGTCCTGGGTGAGTCCAATAAACTGGAGAGTAAGCATTGCAATGCCGTTGAGATTCAGGGTAGATTGTAGTTTTTAATAAACATAATGATTTTATTTGTTACTTAGAATTCAACAATTATTTGTTAAAATTTTATTGTACATTTTGCCTAGCTTTGAAATTTTTGTATTTTTACTTTACATTAGATTTTTAAAGAGTGAAGTCTAACATGCCTATTTATGAAGAAGAAAGAGCATGTATTGCTTAGGATGTTACGAGAAAACCTTGTGTGTCAATGTAAGGATAAACAGCTTATCATCTACAAGAATATGGATTTCTTATTTGCTATTAAATTATATTTTGCTTAAAATAATTGTGTCTAGTTAAATAAAAATATTAAAGTCAAATAAATGTGAGATTTTTCCTCTTGCATAAAAATAATGAGCAAAATTTGAGATGAGACAGACTCTGAGCTGGGACCATGATCCAGGAGATGCCAAACAGAATAATTTGTGAGAGAAAAGCAGAAGGAAAGAAGGAAACAAGTGCTACAGACACATGGAGAGTAAACTAAATAAAAAACAGGTATCAAACAGAGGTGAATTACGTAAATTGCAATTGGAAAGGAAACACATGAGGAAGTATATTGGTATATACTGAACTTATTTTGGAAGTCCCAGATATCATCTTCAATTCCAGTTTAATGTGGTAGGAGGAAAATATACTAGAGGAAGCATCTGAAAGAACAGCTGACAAAAGATGAGATATTGGAGCAATTTGTGAGATCAAAAGAAAAAATGGAAGAAAGAGCTAAAATATAGGATACGCTAGGTTGGAGAAGAAAGTCCTAATGACATACACATGGAATAATGGAGCAAAGTCTCAGGAGAAGAGAGCATGGGAGAATACGCAATCAATGCAAGATATGAGAGTAATATGGGAGAAAGGCACAGCGGAGGAAATAGGATGCTGGGTTATTTAACATCCACCGGAAGCAAAACAGAACTGATTAGACGAGACAGCAGAGAAACAAGCTTCTGAGGATCTAGGATAGCTAAGGAGTTGTGAATGGGGTCAGAGGAAGAAGGGAAAGGGCTGAGGGACAAATTCAGCCAAAATTTGAAGGAAGTAGAGGAGAAAGTGGGAAGTTAGGCAACTGGAACAAAGTGGAAATATGCTACAGCCCCCCTCTGTAGCTACAGCCTGACTCTTCATTACTAAACTGCACCAAGCCTTCAGTTGGTCAGGTTGCATGGACTATCCCATTCTATGTTTCTCCTTTTTCAGAGTCCTTTCCTTGCTGGTTGCCCCTGTTTGTCCTTTAATTGTTAATTTGTAAGGGAGTTATTGCTTTCTTCTCCCATCTCTTTGGCCCCTCTCTTCTTACCTGCTCACTATCTTGCAATGCTTCTCTCACTCCTATTCTCTTTTTCTCCTCCTCTTGCTATTCCTCTTTGCTATTCCATTTGACTACCTGGTCTAGTTCCTTCAGTTCTGAGATCACAATCTTTCATATTCTGCTACCTCCTCTTTAACTGTTCCCTTTCCTCATACTTCTTTATTCTTGTATTTTTCTCCACAATTTCCGTAGTTCACTTGCTGTAATCTGGCTTCAATTTGTCTTTGAATTTGACCCTTACATGTGCTTGACCTTGACTTTTACTCTGATTCAGACTCACATTTTGTCTGTTCTTACTCTAACCATGCAAGGCGTGTCATGAAGGCTATGACTATGTGATTTATATAGAACTCAAGCAGTAGTATATTTAATAAAGACATGACTAGTGGTGTATGAATCTCTTTTCAGCTCAGTTTTCCTTTGTGGAGATGGGGACAGAGCAACCACCAAAACCAGGGATTCCTTCTCCCTCCTTGAATAATCTGAGTGGAGATAAGTTTTCTCCAGGCCTCCTAGCATCTTTGGCACATCCCTGTTGTTGGGCTAGAAAATCGCTTGTTAATTTCTAGGTCAAGACTGGTTCTGAGCAAGTAAATATGGGGAGGAGAAAATGAGGGGAAAAAAAGGCCCAATCTGAATTACTTATTTCTTGTGTGGTGTGCTCTTTGATAGAGAATGCTCCAGGATATTATTGCCACATAAGCATCTTCCATAGAAATTTAGAGCTCTAACTCTACTACTGAGAAAGAATTATCCATCTCTGCATTTAAAATAAAAATGTACAAAAGTATTTTACCTTCTACCAATATTGTCAGTGTTTTCTTTATCCCTAAGCAGTAAGAGGTGGTATCTACATTTTACAGATTTGGAAGGATAATCTGAGAAACCATCTCAAGTAACCTGTTTCAGTGCTGTGGTGGAAAGGATAGCAATGCAAGGGGCAAGAGGAGAAAAATTGCGTAATTCTTCTAGGAAGAAATGGGCATGAAAGCCTCCGTTCTGGGGTTGATTGGCTAGAAGGAATGGAATTTCCTTCTAAGTAACTTTGGAAAAGGGGCTGATATAAGGACCTAATACGGCCAATTGACTAGTTCCCAAGTGGTTGCTGAATATTAAAGACTCGAGGAAGGGGTGATGTGTTCACTGGTATTTGTGTGTAGGTGTGTGTGAGTGTTAGAAGCCACTTGGGATTCCTTGTACAAAATTTCGTCTTATATTTTTATTTTTAAAGAAGCTTTAAGTTACATAAATGTTACATCAAAATATACAGGGGTTTTCCATATACTCCTATTCCATAACCTCCCACACTTTCCAAACATCTTTCCTTAGTGTGATACATTTGTTGCAATTGTTGAACACACATTGAAGCATTGCTACTTGGTCTATAATTTACATTATGGTTTACACTTTGCATTGCACAGTTTTATAGGTTTTGACAAAATGTACATCGGCTTGTTTCCTTCATTGCAATATCATGCAAAATAATTCCAAAAATGCCCTATGTCACACCTCTTCTTCCCTCTCCCTCCCCTCAGAACCTTTGGTGGCCACTGTCTTAGATCCCATGGGACAGATGGATGAAACTGTTTTGCTTGAAGTTGTAACTACTCTGTTTTTGGAGATGGATGTTGCCCATCATCACCCTTTTGTTAGCTGTCCTTGATGAGTCAATGAGCTGGGCAGGAGGTGTTGGTTGCAACTCTGCTGAGTTTCAGTGCACGACCAGCATATGAACAGCTGGAAGATTTATGACTCTGAGACATATATTTAATGGGTATAGTGGTAATTATAGGTTCAAGTACAAGTGGCACAAGAACCATGTATAGGAAAATTATAAAAGGGCCTTACCTTGGCATAGTACACATCTGTAAGAAGGAATGAAGTATTGACACATGCAACACATGGATAAATCTTGAAGATCTTATGTGGAGTGCAGTAAGCAAGTCACTGAAGGACAGATATTTCATGACTTCACTGATATTAACTCATCATATTGAACAGACTCACAGAAAAAAATTTTCTCTTGAGGAACAAACTTTGTATGTTCATGACTTATTTTTCCTAACCTAAGATTTTAGGTCCTGATCTAAGAAACAAAGCCCAACAATATAAAAAAAAGCTGAGGAATTTCTTTTACTGAGCTGCAAAAAGAAACCATTTAGTCAGTGCAGTCTAAGTTTGAAGTGAAAGCACAACAATTTTTTCCATCCAGAAAAGATAACTCTGAATCTTGCTTTTTCCCTCACTCAGTACCTCAGATAAGATGAGGAAATGGGTGTTAGAGTCTGAGGAATATGTATGGCACAATGAGGATTTCATCATTTTGTCCCATTTCTGTGAAGAAGTTAGCATGCTCCTTCATGAAGAAATTGAACTTTTCCATAAGTTTTCCTCAAAGACAGATAATAAGATTTATTAATACAATAAGGAATCTTATAGAATATTAGAGCTGAAAGGAGTTATAAGAATCATGAGGTAGAACCTCATTTTACAAATGAGGAAATTGAGTCCTGTGATCTTAACTTGTATAAAAAAATAAACCTGAATATACTGAGCTAGCTGTAAAATCTCTTTTAAAAAACATTCTTCTCAATATGTTGTGTAAGGTGAGTTTTTAAAAAATGAGTGTTATTTAAATAAAATAAAAACAAAGAGTCAGTTTAGATATACATTACCCTCTGGAAAGCAGCTTTGGTGTCAACAGATTAGATGAGTTATTAAGCTAGAAGCAAGTCTGTCTGAGTCATTAAAACTTTATTAGTTACAAGAATAGCCTTCCTTCAAAGTGTTCATACAGGTGTTTCTTATGGGAATTGCTATTTTATTCAATTGTCACAGTTGTAGGAAATAAAAGGTTATAAATGCAACATCAATTAACTTATATATCCTTTCAAAAAATGAGTAGTTTTTAAAATGTTTTCTTTCCTTCTATTACATTTGTATTCATTTCATTCATGAAAATTAATTTTGTATGTGAATTTAAAATAAATGTTGGGTTAGTTTGTACTTTTCCTGACTGTTTTTATTATTTCATTTGGATAAAAGGGATAGTTTCATGAAATGATAAGCCCTTCAAAGGAAAGAATGTCCTAGGTCAAAGGGCTTATATTTGATCACAGAGGTGGTTTTAATAACATGGGCTTTCACTTTCCATTAATATTGTTATGCTCCAACTAATTTCACCATTTCTAATAACGGGTAGGAGAAAGGAATAGAGAGTGTTGGTCGTGGTTGCGATGATGATGAATAAGGATGATGATATAATTATAAAGCAATGACAATAAAAACAAGTACTTATTTTGTTCTTATGTGTCAAATGCAGTCTTTTCACACATAAGAAATAAGGCACAGATAGCTTAGGTAACTTGCTGAAGGTCACTTAAATAAAGTGTGGTCAACCAGTGAACTCTCTTGTAAATGATGGGCTG
>PVKH010023010.1:0-13955 GCA_004027955.1 Chaetophractus vellerosus
ACTATTAATATAAATTACTTAAGATTTATGTTACTCATTTTCTTTTTCTGTAACCTGGGGATAATAATAGCACCATCCCACAGAAATTAAAGGCATTATTTCATATAAAGCACCTAGAACAGTACCTGGCATATAGTACTTGCACAATAAAATTTAGAAATTGTTATTTGAGTAGTATAAACTCTATAAAACCCTGGTGAACTAATGATTTGGAAGATGAGAGTGATATTTCTCAGAGCTTGTATACATGCTCCTGAAAGTACTGGGTGTAGCAAGAGCACAGATTTTTTTTTCTATAATTTCTTGACACTGTGCTTTTGTGATTCATTAAATATCAGAGTATGGATGGATAGCAGATATGCTATTTTTTTTCTGTTATTTCCAAAATGTTAAATCTGTGGAACCCATTGTGTAAACAATATCTGTGGCAGGTTTGGAGATGAGCTGTATGGATCTCTGCTACCAGGACTGAGGTGAGCAGACGACCCCAGATATCAGCTCCTTCAGTGTCCACCTTCAGCTCCATAGAGCAGCCTCTCTCTCATCTGGCAACTGTCTGGGTGAGATAGACTCTCCTGTGAATACTTATCCAGAGTTCCCTGCTGTGTTGTCTTGTTGTTCTGGATGTCATAGTGGCCAAGGCTTTGTAGGGTGTGCATTTGTAGTCCATTTTCCTCTGCCTAATTCTGCTTCCACATTTCCTCTTCCCTTCACAGGTGTTGATTACTAATAATTATTTTGCACCCAAACTCTTTCTCCGCATCTGCTTCAAAGAACCCTACCAGTAACAATATCATATTGCAGGTCAATATATGAATCCAACTGAAGTAAAGCCGCTGTGATTAAAACAGAGTATTAAGCCTGTGCCTTAATAAATAGTGCCAACTAGGCATGGAGTTTGGCAACCATTTCTTCACTCCAATCTCCTCACTGGTAACTGAGGAAATAGAGGCCAAAGGGTTGTAGTGACCAACAATGATACTAAGCAAACAAGTAGGTCCCAGTTCATGATCCTTATTTCATTTTGCTTCATTAAGATGGCTTTTGGATCAGGATTAAGTTCTCTCAAATTCTCACAAATTCTAAATTTAAAGTGGTTTAATGAATGCTGCTAATAACATATTTAAAATTTTTCAATAATTGTTTTGATTTATTTCCTAATTTATACTCCTCAAAGTCATGTTTACTTCAATCTTCAGTGTAGCCTTCCATAATGGATTTATGAAGAAGGATTTCTGTAAATCTGCCTAAAACAAACTAGCTCTGTGGAAGAACAAGGCTTAGTCTGGTGAAGTTATAGCTCTTACAGCCATTATTACAGGACTTTGGGTCTCAACAAAGATACAATGCCTTCAGCATTTGTGACTGACCAGGAGTTCTGTCATATGAGCACATATCCTTGATTGAATAATTTTGATCATTCTATGAGCGCTTCTGGGGCTGTGGGAGTTTGGAACTCAATTGCTCGGGCTCAGAGCAACTTAGGGTTTAAAAGATTCTGCTTTACACCAAGTTATGTGTGGTTTGCCTATTGCAGGGGTTCTCAGTGAGGGATGGTTTTGTTCCCCAGGAGAGATTTGGCAATATCTAAAGATATTTTGCTTGTCACAACTGGAGGTGGCTACTGGCATCTAGTGGGTAGCTACCAGTAATGCTGCTAAGCATCCTATTGTGTGTGGGACAGCTCCCACAACAAATAGCCACCCAACCCAAAATGTCAATAGTGGGGCTGTTGAGAAACACTGACTTTCCACTGACCTGACAAGGGCACTTGAAGGTGGCATTGACAGGAATCCCCAAAGTAGGCATCGCTGTCATGAATGCCTTCCTCCTCCTGAGGTTCTAAAGCAGGGGCTCTTAACAAGGGGTCTGTGAGCTTCAATTGAAATTCACAAAAACATTATTCTCTTGAGGACGTGTTGGAGCGGGTGTGAAATATTTACTAAACAATACACAGTACAGTGTGAACTTAGTAAAGGGTCCGTGGTTTTCACCCAACTGGCGAAGGGGTCCGTGGAACAAAAAAGGTTAAGAACCCCTGTTCTAAAGAATATTTCGATCTGTTAAGTGTGCTTGATCTATTAGATCTCATTACCCCTTTGGGCTGATCTTGCCTAAGCTAATTTGCTGGAACTCCAGTTCTTGTCAATGAGGGTTCCATGAACCAAATGAGAGGGGATGCCAGCATGATGAAATGGAACTTGTCAAATTACTTGTAATTAAAAATTACACAGAAATCTGCCCCCTGTTGAGATTGAAATGCTATTTGAAGTTGAAATGTTTCTTACAAAGAGTATCTTATAAATAAAAATGGAAGCAAATTATCACTTTATGCTTTTCAGAAAGATTAAAACTGAACATTAATTTTTTAAAAAAATTCCTCTTATTTTCTTTCTGACTATGTTTCACTGGACTCCTTATACTTCATACCCCATTTCATTAGCTTGAAAAAACATTCAACTGGACAATGAGAGAAGTAACATTTTCATCCCATTTCCATATTTTCCCTCAAATCTAAGATGCTCAGAAAATACAGATGTACTATTAAGAAATCATTCTCACTGGTGTCCTTCTATGTACTTTCTCTTCAGAGAGCCATCAGGGAAAAAAATTGGCTTACCTCTTTAAGATACAAAGTGTGAATAACTGCTGTGATGTTAGAGGTAAGAAGGGAGGTATGGAATCTAATTCAGAAAGGGATAAAAAAAGTTGGTGTTAATAATAAGGTATTTTATGCATGCTTGTTCTGTAAACCCACAACTGCTCTAATAAAGAAAAAAATACAATGACAAAAATAAACATTGCTCAAAGCAGTGATAGTTAAACTGACCTTAGAAAGAAGATGGAGTTGTGGCTAAGGAGGAAAGGATAACACACAGCATGTGGCAATATCCTATCAGATAGATATTTCAGCATACAATTCCACATATATATTTTTATGTGAACTAGTTTTCAAGTAGAGAATCATATTGCCATACTGTTGTTCTTGACTTCTATTAAAAAAAAGTCATGTGCTTCTCCTCTTTTAGTTCTCCTAACAGAATGTTATATTAACATCAAAATATATTTTTCTTAATCTCCTGACATTTTTGCTATTCAGTTGAAATTAGTTTGAACAATATTAAGAAGGTTACAACTTATAGAAACCAATATCCATTTCCGAATTAAAGCTAAGGATTCTTATCCATTCACACAAGTTTTAAACATATTCAAGTCTGATCTTTTGGAATACATCTGAGAAAAAATACCCCTTTGCTTGAGTTAGGAAACTAGTCATCAACACAGCACATTTTCCTAGAAGACCTTCTTAATATTAAGGAGCCACCTAGGAGCTGTTTATTTGCTTTCCTCACAGCCACCCAGCTGTTACTTCCATTTGTGGTCTTAGTGCTAATTACATAATGTTCCTAATGTATACCCACTGGTAGATCTGATCACTACATTACCTGGAGGGCAAGCGTTAATTAGAGAAATTTCTGAACAAATTGTCTAAAGAGCTTGTTTGGCATGATTAAATGCAAGAGGGTTTTCTCCCTTCTCTTTTTAAAAATGAGCATTTACTTTATACTAAAACTTTGCAGATAAAAAGCAACATCGGGTCTAATTAAAGGCTATAAAATGAACAGCAACATTACCCAAGAAAACCAATTGGATTTTGTTGTGTGCAGCTGAAATATGTCTGACTCAATGCTACATTTATTCAACAGCTTTTGGCATTTCTACTTCGCCTCTGTCAGAACTAACAAGGTGAAACGGTGAATTGATTGAAAAGGGATAAACTGTGAAAAGATGATACACTGATGTGTGATACTAATTCAACTGTGGCTTATGAAAAGAGATTAGAATCTTATGCATTCTCACCTGAGCATCTCCAGGCACTTGAACAAGCCAACATTAAATTAAACCTTCCATATTGTTAATTGGTAGCAAGATACTGTATGAATTAGCGTGCGATCATTTCACATTCACCTGAAGTGCAAATAAGATGAATATCATAATAGGATCAACAGACTTTGATAATTAAAAAAACAATTAAGGTCAACTTTACAGTCTTTACAGTTCAGATGGAATACTTTGGCTAAATGTCAATGTCAAAACAAAGCACAATAGAATTTGGCTAGGAGAATTTAGAAATTTCAGTCATTTGGTTATTAGCTTCTGTGACAAGTGTTTGCACTATTCTTAATCATCAGCCATTTTGATGGTGCCTCCTTCTGCTGAATCTCTGTTAGAAAATATCCTAAGTATAGAAATTGTGTTTTCTGTTTGGATACACAAGCAGGACATCATAAAGCGTGGTTGATTGCTTGATTCCCTTGAATAAATCTTTGAAAAACAATTTTTTTTTCATCCTTATCACCAACTTTTTTGGTGATTATTAGCAATGGCTGCACATTAGAATTACTTTTTAAAAATGCCAGTGTGTCACCCCAAGTTCACTAACTAAATCTGATTATTGGAGATTTGATGTAGGCATTGGAATTTTTGAAAGATGTTTCTAGTACTTCTGATGGACAGTGAAGGTTGAAAAAGTACTGTAATCTATAATCATTGACTGGATTCCATTTCAAATTTTAATCTTTAATTCAAATTTTGGGTTGAGAGACAAAGGACTCAGGCTAGCATTCCATCTCAACCCTAAGCAAATCACTTAAATTCTGGACCCAATGATTGTGAATCTCTTATGTTTTTATTTAAGCTAAGGAATTAAAATTTTTATTTTCAGCATATGACCATTACTTCTAGTGTACAGGGCCAAAAAGAATAGAACATTTAATTTTCATGCACTTTGGTGTTTTTTGTCATTAGGATATTATATCTTTGAAGTGATTTCAGCAAATGGAGAGTAAAGAGAATCCTGGCTCCTATGGGGATGACCAGGGCAATTTCTGTGCCTGACAAGAAGCTCAGCAGTACTCAGGACAGCCTTTCCTTCACCCATTAATGGCTTTAAATTTAAATTTTTAAAATGTTTTAATTAGAGAAGTTGTAGATTTATAGAAAGATCATGCGCAAAATAGAGAGTTCCCATATACCCGCCCCATCTTCAACATTCTGCATTAGTGTGGCGTAGCAGTTTGATATTGTTTATGAATTCCAAATATAGATTTTGGATTATGTTTGTAAACTGGTCTGCTCATCCGGGCATATTAGATTATATTGGATTCAGAGGTTTCATTTTTACTTGATTAAATAACAATTAAGGCTTTGATTGTGCCAGGACACAATCCTGTGTCGGAGGACATTGAGTCCCTGCCCCCTTGGTGGGTGGAGACTAGCAGAGAAACTGCACTGCAGAGAAAGGAGGTTGGAGTTTTGGATGCTGAAGCCCGGGGAGATAAACACACAGAAGAACACAGGGATAGAGAAGGCTCCATTAGATATGGCAGAGGCCCTGGGAAGAGAGGCAAGCCTTTTGCCTGATAGTTTACAGAGCAGAGCATCTGAGTTCAGACAGAAATGAGCCCTGCAAGAGAGATGAGCCTTAACCCAGCCTACTGCTCATATTGGAAGCTGGGACCATGGAGCCCTAAGAGGAAGAGGAAGGCTGAATGTCGGCAGCCATCTTGCTCCAACACGTGGCAACAGACTTTGGTGAGGGAAGTATGCTTTATGGCTTTGTGACTGTAAGCTTCTACCCCAAATAAATACCCTTTTATAAAATCCAACAGATTTCTGGTACTTTGCATCAGCACCCCTTTGGCTATTACATGTGGTAACTTTGTTACAATTGAGGAAAGAGTATTATTGTAATATACTATGAGCTACAGTCCATAGTTTACATTATGGTTCACTGTTTGCATTACAGTCTTATGGTTGTCTTAAATTTTTTTTTTCTGGCAACATATATACCACCTAAAATTTCCACTTTTAACAATATTCAGATATATAATTTGGTGGTGTTAATTACATGCATAATTTTGTGTTACCATAACCAATACATTTTGTCCTGGCCTGTTGTGAAAATCCCACAGGTATCAGTGATATTGCCATTAGTTTGTTCATTAGTTTGTTCTGTGCACACAGGTGTGACAATTAAATTTAGAATTAACAGAACATGCATGGAAATGAAAATTGAATTAATTTAAGGATTGAGTTATTCATTCACTCAGTCAATAGTTCATTCATTCACTCATTCATTCATTTGTTAAATAGGTATTTGCCAGGGAGTTGATTAAAACTCTAGGCCTATAGCAAAAGGGGTGCCCAGCGGGAGTTAGCCCTTGTCATCCACAGAAGTGCCCTACTTGCTAATTTCATACACCATTTATTGGTTTTCTTCCTTTGCCTCCCAGACTTCCTCAGGCCAATGGACATGGATTTTGGGCATTTTGGAAATACTAGATAAAGGAAGCTATCCTCCTCAGGATTTGCTCAGAAAATATGATATTCCTGCTAAGCAGGTAGCAGCCCTCATGTCACCAGGAGGAAAGAGGATCCTGAGATAAAATAAAGACGAAGAGGAGAGTGAGTTAAGTGATGAGAAAAGTCTGACTGATTTCATATTGCCTTGATTGAACCCTTGGAGCCAGCTATGTATGTAGCTACAACTTGTGCTTTTCCTTTACACAAGCCAATAAATCCCTTGTGCAGCTTAAACAAGTTGTAAAGAAGTGTCCTGAATAATACTACTCTATTATCCTGTCACCAAAGAAATTACATCCTTTCCAGTCCTTGTTTTTCATCAACATTTATTTATAAATATATGGGTATGTGTGTAAGTAGGTAGGTATCTATTGGTGTTTTTATGTATTTATTGACTTGTTAGATAGACATTGACTGCGCTGGCTGCATAAAAAGATACTGACTTAGGCATCTCTGACAGACCTGGAGCAGTTAATGTTTGCTGCTAAAGTTTCCACTACAGATACACAAAAATGAAAGTCCTGGTGCTTTCAGTCTGTCTGGTTGTGGCAGCTGAGATTGAGTGGGTGAATACAGGAAATTCTAAAAACATGGGGAAAGGGAAATAAGCTTTGCAACTCAGAAATAAACTTATCAACAGTGAAATAAAAAGATCCTGACTTTAATTACTTGCCTGTATAAGGTAGCAGTGAGTGTTTAAGAATCTTCATAATATTAAACATATGGGGAAACTTTTAAACCCAATTTTGAAATTTCTATGCCTGTATATCATATGATTTATGCTTTTTAAAAAAATATTCTGTCTTTTCCCCATAAGGGGAAAAACCATTTTTGAAACATGTTTTACCTAAAAGAAATTTAGGTATCCCAAACTCTTTTTATGCATCTAAAAAAGCTTATCTATTAAATCAGGGGAAATTTGCTTATTAACTTGATATCTCCTTGCTTGGTCTTGTTTTGTTGTTGTTATTATGCAAAATAGGTTTTTGATTTTGTACTTTCCTTTAGATTAATAATACAGAAGTAATTGAAAATATATATAATTTTATGTTCTTTTCCTCACCTTGTAGCATATCATAAGAATATTTTTATTTCATGATCTTATCTTGGTCATCATTTAAAAATTTAAAAAGTTGTTTTATAGCCCATTAATGGATGTACTAGAGGCTGCATCCTTATGTTATCATTGAATTTTTTACAATAACAAATAGCACCGTGAGGGAAATCCCTTTAGTCTTTAAATGTTTCCATTTTCAGGATTCTTTACTTCATTTTACTAATCAAAATATTATGAGCTTGTTTAGAGGAGATAAATATTCTAAAATAGCTGATATATACCGCAACCAGCAATATAGGTTGGTTCACATTTCATGATACTCATGTCAGCTGTGGCTGCTGTTTTAAAAAATTTTTTTTCTGCTTATAAAACAGCAAGTTTGGCATATGTTATGAGTATCGATAAGTAAAGAAAATAATTGTAAATTGTCCATAATTTCACTACCGTATCCATTTTCTTCTAGTTGTTTTTTTATAAATTTGATTTTATGAACTTAGATTTGTACTGCATATCCAATAGGCAACTTGATTTTTTAAATATTTAACAGCACATTGAGAGCCCTTTCTATCAAATTAATTACTTTAAAATCCATCTTTAAACTGCTGCCAAGTATTTATTTTGGGTATTATGGCCATTACCAAAAATAAAACACTTTTCATTGGTAGAGACAGTTTCTCTGTCACAAGTGTTACAACAAGAATCCTTTTGTATGCATTTTAGCCACATATTTTGATTATTTATTTACAATGAATTTTAGATTTAAATTGTTATGCAGTTGAGTTCTTAATAAGATTATCAAAACATTGTATCAAAAAATTATTCATAAATTCTTTACTGAGCATCTATCTTCTTTTGACAATCACAACCAACTCAGTGACTAATAGAATATAGAAAAAACAATACTCACTGTTAAATACTGTTAAATAATACATATACATATATGCATACATCCAAATGACTTTCTGGAAAGTCTCACATTAATATATTTATTTGTTTATAAGCACCAGAATTACATAAACATATGGACACAGCAAAAGCAAGAAAAAAAACAATAATTATCAAAACCAAGTACATCATATGTGCCTAATTATTTATCCAATTTCCAGATTTGGTGGCCATATTAGAAGAAGGCATGAAATTTTAGAAGGAACATTTGATAGAATATCACACAAGAATTTACATGAAAGCATTTCAAATTTCAAGAAGTCAAATCAAATTGTGTTGGAATAGTTTCTGATTAATTAAATCAAATTCACCTTCATATTAACTAAGCCACTAACTAGCTGTTTTATTTTATACAGGTCATTTCCTATTATTATTTCTAATTCATCCCTTGCTAACAGAAACTCTGTATAAGCAATTCCACGTCCTACTTAAAAGGCCCTCAAAGGACATCCAGGATTAATGGGAAAATCGGTTGAGACTATTTTAGATGCAAGTGACAGATACACCCTTCACATTTTATTTGAGTTAGAACCCTAGGAATGCTATCAACTCTAGGCAATCTTGCATCCAAAGTTGCATGTGATGTCACTAGGTCCTCTTTGTTTTTCCTCCTCTGGTCTAATTTCCTTGGTTTAAGCATCACTCTTACATTCTTAGGTCTTTTTTTCCCCCTCAGTGGTGGTAGAAGAAACAGGCATTGACCGTTCCATGCTCATGTGATCCTTGGTAATCACTATCTCAGTGAGAAAGGAAGCAGAACCTCTTCAACCATAGTTCTAGCAAGTGATGAGTCTGTTTGGGCTAGCTAAGTTGTGCCAAGCCATGGCCAAAACTCTGTGAATTCTTATTAGCCATATCTGAGTCATCTGCTCCCAATACCCCCCAGGAGATGGTAGTGGCTAGCCTATTCCCTAGCACATGGATAGAGATGGTGGTTTCCAAAAGCAAAGGAATGTTTCTCTTTCCAGAAGAAGAGGGAAAGAATGCAGAAGAGACAAAAAAAAAAAAAAAAAAAAAAAGCAATACCACTATATGAATGATTGTAAAGCAGCAGAAATGGTGTTTGTCAAGTAGATTTTGACAGGGTCAGTATGAGATCCTTAGACCAAAGGAGTGAATTAATATCTATTATTTTTTAAATTAAAAATTAAAAAGCATCTCCTTTTACTTCTACATTATGTAATTAGCCATCCATGAAAATGAAATTTTAGTAAGAGGAGACTGGTTGTCATGCACCTGCTGAGGAAACACTTAGGAGTGTTTCCAGGCCCTGACTCTTAGTTAGCAAAAAACCCCATAATTGACAGACTCTCCTGGGAGTTATCTGCAGGTGCTGTGGCCGCTGAAGAGGCACAAAGGAGTCCAAAGCACTCAGACTCCCTCAAGAGATAAACATGAAATAGACCATCATTGCTTAACTACTGATTTTAGACGATAGTCACTTTTCAGAAAACACAATGCTTGAAAAAAATAAAAGTGAGCAAGCATCACTTGATTAGAATTCAGGGGAGTTTCAAGGAATGAATTGCATGCAATGAAGAAAATGGAATTCATTTAACCATTTTTCTAGGAGTGAAAATCCAAATTCATCCAATTCTAATCAATGAAAATTACTTAGAAAATCAAAGTAAATAGAACAGAAATGTGAGAAGAGTCTAAAATTTAGAGTTTTTGAAAATAAAAATAGAGCCAAGTCTGTATGAGTAATCTCACACTGGACTTGGGTTCAGAGATAGGCAATATGACAAAAAGACAGTGGGGAAGGGGGATAGAAAGAAGAATATTTAGGCTAAGGCTGGAAAGGGGTTTATGACTTGGGGAAATAGGAAAGAAAAGCAGTAAGAGATCATCCCTCAAGGGACTGTTGAGACAGGGAAGAGTGTGCATATGACTTAAAGAGGGCTGATGGGTTAAGAGGGCTGGAGCTAGGCAGGAAATCAAGTTGAAAGCTGGTCTTCAGAACTTGGAACAGCATGTTTCTTCCTCATTTCCAAGGGCCTGGACCCTTTTGAGACACTCCATATTCCAGATCTTTTTCAATTTCTTTCATTTCTCTCATAATTTTCCAGCTCTTCATCCCAACCATTCAGGAAACTGCTTTTTACTAAAATAATAAAATTGCAAATAGATTCTAAGAAATCATTGTTACCTTTCAAGTATTGCCCTAAACAATTTTTTCAGTTGGTTTCGGGGAACATTTATTGAGTATCTACTAAATGCTAGTCACCTTACTGAGCACCACTGAAAGAAAAATAAAAAAAGATGGAACTTCTGTCTCTAAGGAATTTGGGCATAGCAATCAAGGCAGAGTCACAAAATAATGTGGTAAGGGCTAATATAGTGTTACAAAAATGCTTTAGTAGTATCAAAATGTAGTGATTAATTCTTCCTGGAAAGATCAGGGTAAGCTTCATAGAAGAGCAGAAATTTCTAAAAATGTCACTTCTTAAGTTGGAGAAGGAGAAAGGATATATTAACCAGAGAGGTAAACATAAGGTGGACAGAACATAAAATGCTGAGTGTTTAAGAAAGACGTTACCTGTGGGTAGGACAGGCCTGGTAAGCTGATAGAGGAGTGTATTCGTCATGGTTCTCTAGGAAATATTATGGCATTTGTTAATATTCTGAGATTTTATAAAATTGTCTCACATGACTGTGGCGATACACGACTCCAAATTCTGGAGGTCATGCTGCAAGCTGGGAATTCTGATGAAGGTTTCTGATAGATTATCCAGGAGAAGGTGGATGGCTGAAATAGAGATGGGAATTCTATTTTCTGATTGCGGAAATCATCACTTCTCCTCTTAAGGCCTTCAGTTGATTGGATGAGACATCTCTCATGGCTGAAAGCAATCTCCTCAGATGATTGTAGATGTAATCAGCCAGAGATGCAGTCAAACTACTGATGATTTAAGTCCACAAAATATTTTCACACTAATAACTAGGCCAGTATTTGCTTTACCAGACAACTGGGCACCATACCAGGCCAAGTTGACACATGAGCCTAACCTTACATCACAGTCCACCCCTTTCAACTTGGCAGTCATAAATATCACCTTAAACCATACTTAGTCTTTAAATAAAAGCAAGAACAAACATAATTTTCAGCTAACAATACTCAACTGTCCTGCAGATAACTGGAAATGCACTAAATCTGTACAGAATAGGGTACAACTCCTTAGCTCTTAAACTTGATATCCTTTAACTTAACTATTATGACATAAAACTAATGTCATATGATAAGGGGATAAGATAGGGAAGAAAACAAAGAAATTTTCTTTAAGTATATATACAAACATACTCATAACAAAACAAGGAAGGAATAACTATAACCATTAAAGTGTTCATTATTGTAACTGGTCACATGGTTGTAGTTCATATTTATCACTACCGTCTTCCACTACCTAGATCTTGTTCCTGTTACCTTCAGCAAGCATTCAGCTGGCCATGGTTCTTTGCCTGGTGGGGTGATCCAAACCTTCATTCCTGAAGTTTCTGGGCCATTGGTAATCCTGCCTGGATTGGGTTGTTACAGTTTTCCATTGATTTTAATCAGTACTAAGTGATGCCCTAGGGAAAAGCCTCTATTTCAGACAAACTCCTCATTACCTCCTTTGTGTAGTTGCAGTCCTCTTTCCCTTTGATAGTCAGGATCAATCACTCCAGTCAGTAAAGTAATTCCCTTATTTGCCCCGCAACTCAGAGGCATAAGGAACCCAAAGTGGCCAGCTGGCAGTCTTAAATTCCAGTTCTATGGAATTGTGTCTCCTGGTGAAAGCACCCCTCATTTTGGAACTAAGACCCATAGACCAGCAGAGCTTAATGTTGCAGGGACAGGAAGCAAAAATTTTCCTAGTGGAACACTAAGGGTAATCCAGGCCACTGCACCTGGTGGTTCATTTTGTTTGGAAGGAGATATGCTAAGCATAATGAACCACCAGGTGTAGTGTTAGAATTCTGCCCACTAGGAGTATTTACCCTCATCACTGTCTTTCAGGCATGTCCCATAAAGGGACTTTAGTGCTGCAGATGTCCACTTTCAGGGGGTGCCTATATATAGAGCAGAATCATCTGTAACCAGGCTTAAGTTTTCTCTTCTTCAGTCACATGATTGTAAGGAACTCCCCAAGAGGCCATAGATGTTGGCTGGGAAAGAGAAAGAAATGCGGCAGGAGTAGGGGATATGGGCATGTAGGCCACTACCTCATGTAACTTCTTGTGCCTTCAGAATCCACTCGAGTCCTATCTCATATATATATATCACTTACATTTTATTTTGGAGTGCTGCTATGCACACCCAATTTTATAGTTTGGCAGGTTATACAACACTCAGCTCATGATAGGAAACTCAGGCCCCATGGTAACTTGGTGGCCTATGGTTAAGCATTTGGTCTCTATCAAGGACCAGTAGCAAGCCTAAAGCTGTTTCTCAGACTGAGAGTAGGTATCTGTAGAGGATGGCAAGGCTTTGCTCCATGAGACTCTGCTATAGGGGCCTGCCAAATGCTACAGATACCATCTCTCTTTGCCACTGATACTTCCAGCACCATTGGATCTGCTGGATCATATGGCCTAAGTGAAAGAGCAGCTTGCATAGCAGCCTGGACCTGTCAGAGAGCCTCCTCTTGCTCCATTCCCCACTCAAAACTAGCAACTTTTTTAGTCACTCAGTAAATGGGCTGGAATAGCATACCCAAAAGAGGAATATGTTGTCTCCAAAATCCAAAGAAGCCAACTTAGTGTTGTATCGCTTTTTTGGTTGTAGGAAGGACCACATTCAACAGGTTATCCTTCACATTAGAAGGAATATCTTGACATGCCTAACACTACTGAAAACTTAGAAATTACACTGAGGTGGAAAGCACCTGTGTTTTTGTTAGGAGTATCTCTTATCCTCTAACATACAAATGCCTTACCAGTAAGTCTAGAGTAGTTGCTACTTCTTGTTTTCTAGGTCCAATTAGCATGATAGCATCAATATAATGGAACAATGTGATGTCTTGTGGGAAGGAGAGATGATCAAGTTCCCTGCAGACAATATTGTGACATAGGGCTGGAGAGCTGTTATATCCCTGAGGTAGCACAGTGAAAGTATATTGCTGGCCTTACTAGCTGAGAGCAAACTGTTTCTGATGGTCCTAACTAACAGCAATTGAGAAAAAAAGCATTGGCCAGATCAATAGCTGCATTCTAGATACCAGGGTATATATTTACTTGCCCAAGCAATGATATCACATCTGGAACAGCAGCTGAAATTGGAGTCACCACCTGGTTAAGTTTATGATAATCGATTGTCATCCTCCAAGATCCATCTGTTTTCTGTACAGGCCAAATAGGAGAGTTGAGGGGATGTGGTGGGAATCTCCACCACTGCATCCTTCAAGTCCTTGATGGTGGCACTGATCTCTGCAATCCCTCCATGTTTCTGGCATTGCTTTTGATTTACTATTTTGCTATGAGGATTTACTATTTTCCTAAGATAAGGTCATAAGCCATGTTTTAGTTTGCCTCAGGGCTGCCAATGCAAAGTACCATTCTGGGTTGACTTTTTTTTTTTTTAAAGATTTATTTATTATTTATTACATAT
>PVKH010023011.1:0-13964 GCA_004027955.1 Chaetophractus vellerosus
CAGTTCTCATGTTGGAGTGAGCCGTTCACCCGATAGTCTACAGCTGCCTTGTGGAGAGACGCAGTGCATAGAAAGCCTCATGGTCTACAGCTGAACTCGTGAAGGAAACAGAAGCTAAGCCCGGAGAGAAACGCAGCCCCGGGAACAGAGGAACCCGGAAGCCTGAACCCTGGAGACGTCGGCAGCCATCTTGCTCCAACACATGGACTTTGGTATGGGAAGAAATTTATGCTTTGTGGCCTGGTAGCTGTAAGCTTCTACCCCAACTAAATACCCTTTATAAAGACCGACCAATCTTTGGTATATTTCAAAAGGCACGCCTGTGGCTGACCAAAACAAACACTCATTTCCTTTCCAAATCAGTGTAAAAACTGCAATAAGTTCTTACGAGAACGGAGAATGCTCAAATTCTGACCAACCAGAGTGGAGAGATATTGGTGTATACTTGGGGATTTCAGCAGAGAACCCAAAAGTGCATGCATTAGCAGTAGTGCTAAACTGGCCCTTGGAATATTTAGAACCATACTAAATAATGGTGAAAAACAAGCCTCAAAAAGATTAAGATGAATTGCAAATAATTTAACAGTCTGTAAAAAGTAAGCTCAACACTCCTTTAAAAGAAGACCAAGAAATTCAGAATTTTAATAAAATAACCTTCAAGTTGTGCAGCATTAAATAATTACAAATCATGTGAAGAAATAAGAAAATATGACCCTCAACTAAACACTTCAGAAAAGAATAATACCATTTCCACACACAGTCTTCCTGAAAATGTAAGAGAAGGGTTAACTCATATTATTAGGCCCGTATTACTGAGATCCCCAAACCAAAGAAAGACATTATGAAAAAACTGTAGACCAATATTCACCACAAACATGAGCACAAAAATTTTTAAGAAAATATTAGCAAATGATATACCCCTATGTATTAAAGGCATAGAGACTGGGAAGGAAGAAACAGAATAGTCTGTATGTGAAGATTATGTAATTTATGTAATTGCCTACCAAGAAAATCCTAAAGAATCTCCAAAAAGTTACTTAAACTGATACGTGAGTTTAGAAAGGATATGATATAAGGTCAATATACCAAAATCAATGTTATTTTTATATACTAAGAATGAAAAACTAGAAATTAGAAGGAAAAGAAACAGTATATATACAGTAGCACCAAAAGAACATGCAAAATATTTAAGGAATAACATAAGAAAATATGTGTAATATTTGTATGTTGAAAATAATAAAAAATGAGAAAAAAAACAATAAAGACCTAAAGAAATAGAAAGGTACAACACATTTATTAAGTATAAAAATCAATATTCTTAAGATGCTAATTTTGTCAACATTGATTTTGTAGATCCAATGCAATCCCAATCAAAATCCCAACAAAAATTTTGGTGAAATCAACAAGATAATTCTAAAATATGACTGGGAAGGCAAAGGACTGAGAATAGCCAAAGCAATTTTGAAAAAGAAAAACAAAGTTGGAAGATTCATACTATTTGATTTGCAGAATTACTAAAAATTACAGGAATAATAATAATAATAATAATAATAATAATAGTAGTAGTAGTAGTAGCAGTAGTGATATAGCTTTGGCCTAAGACACTTAGATCAATGGAATAGAATAGAGAGTTAAGAAATAGACCAACAAATACATGGTGAAGTGGTTTTTGCAAAAGGTGCCAATGAAATTCTATCATTAAAGGATGGTCTTTCCACAAATGGTAGAGGAATAATTGGACAGCCCCTGAAAAACAATGAACTTTGGACCTATACACCTTACCCCACATATAAAGATTAACTCAAAATGGATAAAAGACCTAAAGGCAAAAACTGTAAAATGTGTTTAAAAAAAGATAGAAGAAAACTGCATGGCACTGGTATAGACAAATATTTTTTAGGATCACAGAAAGCTCAAACAAAAAAGTGATAAAGATGCAGAAGGCCATTATATAGTAATAAAAAAGATGAAAAATTGGACTTTACCAAAATTAAAAATTTCTGCTCTTTGAAAGTCACTGTTAAAAATATGAAAACACAAGCAACACATTGGGATAAAACATTTATAAAATATATATGTAATAAATACTGTTTCTTGAATATTGATCTCTCATAACAATCACAATAAACAAACGGCCAAATACAAAAAAAGGGAGAAAACGTGAACAGAACAAAAGAACTTCATCAAAGAAGAGATACAAATGATAAAAATTATATGAAAAGATAGTCAACCTGATTAGTTATTAGGGAAATGGAAAATTCAACCTCAATGAGATACCATTCCATAGCCATAAAAAATGACTTAAAAAATGAAAAAACCAAGTGCTGTCAAGGATACAGAGCAACACAAACTCTTATACACTGCTGGTAGGAATGCAAAACAGCACAGCCATTTTGGGGAGCAGTTTGAAAACCACTTGGTAGTTTCTTATAAAGGTATTAAAAAAATCATATTTACCAAAGGATCCAGTCAGGCCTCTCCTTAGGATTTATCCAAGAGAAATAAAAACTGTGTTCATGCAAATATGAGTGTTTATAGCCATCCACATGCTGTCTGCAGGAGACTCACCTCAGACCCAAGGACGCAAACACTGAAAGGCTGGAAAAAGGTATTTCACACAAATAGTAATCAAAAGGAAAGCAGGGGGCGCTACACTGGTGTCAGACAAAACAGGTTTTAAATGCAAAAAAGTGATTAAGATGCAGAAGGCCATTATATATTAATAAAAGGCACAGCCCATCAGGAAGAGTAACAGTCATAAATATCTATGCACCTAACCAGCATGCCCCAAAATACATGAGGCAAGCTCAGGCAAAAATGAAAGGAGAAATAGATGTATCTACAATAATGGCTGGAGATTTCCACACACCCCTCACATCAATAGATAAAACAACCAGAGAGAAGATCAACAAGGAAACAGAGAATATGAACAATATGATATACAAGATGGATCTGACAGATATATACAGAACATCATACCCCAAATCAGCAGGTTATACATTTTTCTGAAGTCCTCATGAATCTTTCTCCAGGATAGGTCACATGTTGGGTCACAACACAGCTCTCAATAAATTTAAGAAGATTGAAATTATACAAAACACCTTCTCTAATCATAATGGAATGAAGCTGGAACTCATAATAAATGGGAAAGGGGAAACTCTGCAAATATATGGAGGCTAAACAACACACACCTAAACAATCAGTAAGTCAAAGAAGAAACTGCAAGATAAATGAGTAGATACCTCAAGATGAAAAAAAATGAGAGCACAACTTATCAAAAGTTTGCTGGGATACAGCAAAGGCAGTGCTGAGAGGGAAATTTATAGCCTGAAATTTCTGTATTAAAAAAGAAGAAAGAGCTAAAGTTAGAGATCTAACTTTTTCTCCAGTGAACAACTGGAGAAACTAGAAAAAGAACAGCATACTAGCCCCAAAGCAAGCAGAAATAAAGAAATAAAGACTAGAGCAGATATAAATGAAATTGAGAACAACAACAACAACAAAAAACAATAGAGAAAATCATCAAAAGCAAAACCTGGTTCTTTGAGAAAATAAATAAAATCAATAAACCCTTAGCAAGACTAACAAAGATAAAAAGAGAGAAGATGCAAATAAATAAAATCAGAAAGGAAAGGAGGGACATTACAAATGACCCCACAGAAATAAAAAGGATCATTAAGAGGATATGATGAGAAACTGTATGCCCACAAACTAGACAACCTGGATGAAATGGACAAATTCCTAGAAATGCACAAACAGCTACAGTGACTCTAAAAGAAATATAGGAACTCAACAAACCAATCCCAAGCAAGGAGACTGCCTCAGTCACCAAAAATCTCCCAACAAAGAAAAGTCCAGGACCAGATGGCTTCATAGGTGAGTTCTACCAAAAATTTTTGAGAAGAATTAATACTAATCCCGTTTAAACTCTTCCAAAAATTTGAAAAGGAGGGAAAATTACCTCACACATTTTATGATGCCAACATCACCTTAATACCAAAGAAAGATAAAGAGACTACAAGAAAAGAAAATTACACACTAGTCTCTCTAATGAACATAGATTAAAATCTACTATACATCAGCCATCGATTTAACAAATTGAAGGTAAAAAACACGGTTGATGCAGAAAAGGCATTTGACAAAATATAGTACCATTTCTTGATAAAAACACCTCAAAAGATAGGCATAGAAGGAAAGTTCCTCAACATAATAAAGGGCATATATGAAAATCCCACAGTCAATGCTGTACTAAATCCTCTAAGATCAGGAACAAGACAAGGATGCCCACTGTCACCACTATTATTCAACATTGTGCTAGAAGTTCTAGCTAGTGCAATTAGGCAAGAAAAATAAATAAATAAATAAAAGGCATCCAAATTGGAAAAGAGGAAGTAAAACTCACTATTCACAGATGACATGTTCCTCTATTTAGAAACTCCCGAAACATCTACAGCAAAGCTATAACAGCTAATAAATGAGTTCAGCAAAGCAGCAGGATACAAGGTCAACACACAAAAACCAGTAGTGTTTCTATACACTAGTAATGAGCAAACTTAGAAGGAAATCAAGAAAAAATACAAGTTACAATAGCAACAAAATACTCAAATATCTAGGAATTAATTTAACCAGGAATGTAAAGGATCTATATTTAGAAAATTATAAAACATTGTTAAAAGAAATAAAGACCTAAACAAATGGAAGGACATTCCGTGTTCATGGATTGGAAGACTAAACATTGTGAAGATGTCAATTCTATCCAAATTGATTTATAAATTCAATGCAATACCAACCAAAATTCCAACAGCCTAGTTTACATAAGTAGAAAAGTCAATTACCAAATTTATTTGGAAGGGAAAGGGGTCCCGAATAGCCAAAACATCCTAAAAAAGAAGAGCAAAGTCGAAGGACTCACGCTTCTTGACCTTGTAGTGTATTTTAAAGCTACAGTGGTCATAAAAACATGGTAGAACTGGTTGGGGGAAGATTCCCCCAGTTCCTTGCTTATGCACTTGCAACAAATCACCTTCTCACTGAAAAAATCAAACAAACAAAAAACAAAACAAAACAAAAAACCAGCATGGTATTGACATAAAGATAGACACACTGATCAATGGAATTGGTATAAAGAGTTCAGAAATAGACCCTCATCTCTATGGACAACTGATTTTCGATAAGCCTACCAAGTCCATCTTTTCTGGGACAGAACAGTATCTTCAATAAATGGTGTTGGGAGAACTGGATATCCATAACCAAAAGAATCAAAGAGAACCCCTATTTCACTCCCTATACAAGAATCAACTCAAAATGGATCAAAGACCTAAACATAAAAGCCAGGACCATAAAACTCTTAGAATAAATATTGGAAAACATCTAAAAGACCTTATAGTAGGTGGAGGTCTCTTAAACCTAACTCCCAAAATAAGGGCAACAAAAGAAAAAATAAATGGGGCCTCCTCAAAATTAAACACTTCTGCACCTCAAAGTAATCTGTGAGGAGGGTAGAAAGGCAGCCTACTCAATGGGAGAAAGTATGGAAATCACACATCTGACAAAGGTCTAATATCCAGGATATATAAAGAGATCTTACAACTCAACAATAAGAAAACAAATAACCCAATTAAAAAATTGGCAAAAGACCCAAATAGACATTTTTCTAAAGAAGAAATATAAATGGCAAAAAAGAATACATGAAAAAATGTTCAACATCACTGGCTATTAGGGAAATGCAAATCAAAGCTACAATAAGATATAATTTCACACCTATCAGAATGGCCACTATTAGCAAAACAGAAAACTACAAGTGTTGGAGAGGATGTGGAGAGATAGGAACACTTATTCACTGTTGGTGGGAATGCAGAATGGTACAGCCACTGTGGAGGACTGTGGTTCCTAAGGAAGTTAGATACAGATCTACCATGTGACTCGGCAATACTGCTACTAGGTATATACTCCAAAGACCTGAGAGCAGTAACACGAACAGACATCTGCACACTGATGTTCATAGCAACATTATTCACAGTTGCCAAAAGATGGAAACAACCCAGATGATCATCAACTAATGAATGGATAAACAAACTGTGGTATAGACACACAATGAAATATTATGCAGCTGTAAGAAGAAATGAAGCCGTGAAGCATATAACATGGATGAACATGGAGGACATTATGCTGAGTGAAGCAAGCCAGACACGAAAGGACAAATATTGTATGATTTTGCTATTATGAACTAAATATAATGAACAAACTCACAGAGTTAACAGCTAGAATATTAAGTCACCAGAGAAAAGAATGTGGTCAGAGAATGGAAAACTGAGGTTTAATCTGTGCAGAATTGGTAAAAAGTTGTTTATAAATGTTTGGAAATGAATATTAATGGTTAAAGCACATCATAGGATTTGTAATTAGTAGCGCTGACATATGGGTACGATAGTGGTTTGCTTTTTTCTTAATTTTCCTTTTTTTGGAGTAATGAAAATGCTCTAATATTGATTGAAGTGATTAATGTGCAACTTGGTGATTAAACCATATGCCATTGATTGTACACTTTAGATAAATTACATGGTTTATGAACAAAAAAAGGAATAGGGTGTGTTGGGGGAAAAATACACCAAATGTAAGTAAGATACAGACTATATTTAATATTAATGCTTTGATGATGCTCTTTCATAATCTGTTACAAATGTTTTACAACAATAAGAGATATTTGTGGTGGGGTGATGTATGGGAGCCCTGTATGATGTTATGCATGTTTGTTTTGTAAGTTCACAACTTTTACTAGACACTTATTGTTTATATATGTTCATGTGAGAATGATATACTTCAATAAATTGTTTTTAAAATGAAAAAAGACTACACAGTGAATAATTCTATTTATATGATATTCTGTAAAAGGCAAAAGTATAGAGACACTGAACAGATCAATGGTTGCTAAGGACTGGGGGTTGAGGGAGGGAATAACTACAAAGAGGCATAAGGGAAATTTTTGGTATTAAAAAACACTTCTACAAACTGATTGAGGTAGAAATGTATATTTGTCAAACTATACTTCAATAAACCTAACTAAAAAATAAAGCATAAATACAGGTAGATTAAGTCGCAAAGACGTTCAATGCTAAATGATCAAACAAAAAATGTCAATAAATAAGTAGAGAATTATGAAAAATTTTAAGGCGCTCGAGGTTAATATTAAAGTCAAGTAAGTGGGAAAAACTGGTGGAATACATAAATTGTGTATGACTACTCATTTTCTAGACTACTAGGAATGTAGCATGTAAGGAGGAAATTTAAGGAAGATTAAGTAATCACATGGAAAAATAAGCAGGTACCACAAAGAGATTACTATATAGAATCCAGAGAAAATTTTGCCCCCATACCAAAATACTCATGAAGAGACAAGCTGAAATAACTAATCCAAGAGAGCAGAGCTGTGTTGCATACAAGCTGGGGGAGAGAGGGGGAGAGGTGGCAAACTCTGCCAGTTTGGTGGTCCTGCAAATTCTGGTCTCCAGTCTGTCTGCTATTTTTACTCTCCAGACTCTTCAAGTAGCTGCTCCATGTATCCTGATCAGGTTTTATGGTTCTGTGAAGGGGGACAGAGAGAAGACAGTATACTTGCTCCACCTTACCTGGAACCAGACCCTCTCTACTTGGATGTCAGAGTTATCTCAGACTGATACCAAACTGACACTCTTCCCACAGTCTTTCCCAACTCAGCAAGTAACAGCAAGTCCACCCTTCTAGATTAATGCCCAGGGGTCAAAATCTTAGATTCTTCCTTGACTTCCCTTGATTTTCATACCTCACATTTAATTTAATCTATTAGCAAATTCTGTTTCATCTTCAAAACATATCTGTAATCTGATCACTTTTCACCAACTTTATTGATACTACCTTTATTGATACCACCACTATCTTTCAACCTTGATCAGCCAATCATCTACTTACATTTTAAAAATTACCTTTCATTTAATTAAAACATATTTGAAGACTCAAAACACGCAAGTCCTGTTATAGAAGACAGGGCTACGGCAGTACTCCTTAGAATCCTTAGGTCCCTCCCCTGCCCGTTTTTCCCTATAGCACTTATTACCGCTTGACAATATACTTTTTCATGTTTATGCACTTAATTGTCTATCTCCCCCATTATGAGAAGCTCCATAAGGGCATGGATCTATCTGTCCCCCCGCCCCCCCCACTGTAAAACCAGTGCCTACAACATAACTGGCATGTGGTAGATGGGTGGTGTTCAATACATCTTTATTCTCAGTCTTCTTATAAACTACAGTTAAGAACCACGGTATGTTGGAGCTGGATATGACTTTAAAGTTCCTCTAGTCCTGTCTTTGTCAGTCCACACTAGAGACAGTCTGGGTGGGATGTGACAACTACTTTTACCTCTAGTCCTCAGCATTCCATCGCATGAGCTTCACGATCACGCTAAGTGTGCTCTGCTCTCTCCCTACTGAGCTAACCTGATGCAGATCATGTCCCTGTGAGTGTCTGACAGGCCAAAAGCCATCAGGCAAGTGAAGAAACTGAGAGGGACTTGCCTTCAAACCTCTTGACGTATAGTACAGTAGTACTCTCTTCTCCCTAAGGTCACATAGTTCCTCAAGAAATTGAAATGCAATACATTGCTAGCCTTAATTATTTTCTAAAACATAGGTTATTTCCACAACAGGAGATGAGGTCTTCAGAAGTTAGTAGTGGAAAACCAGAGTGTGGAAGTTACACCCATAAAAGCTCCCCAACTCAAAAATCGGCCATTTCAGAATCACTCTTCTAAGTCTCTACCAAGCCATCCATTGACATAAATGGACTTATGTAAGAGACACACTTTACACAGTATTACCCTGGACAATAAATGATGGTGATTCTCAGCTCTGATGCTCAGGGACAAATTACTAAGCTGTGTGTGTCAGGTTATTCCTCAAAATGCTGGGTGACCTAAAATCGATCATGTTTGAATAGAGGATCCTCAATTACCTTGATTTTACGGGAATTTGGAGGTAAGTTGTACTTTTAGTTACTAATTACTTAATGATTGTGGAAGTACAAACAAGCCAAAAAATAAAGTAGGACCTTTGACCTCTTGGAGGATTAAGAAAAAAACAATGTAAGTTAACTTATGAAACAACAAACAAGTGATTATTTTAGAAAATGAGTCACACGAGTAGAGCCTAGATTCAGTAACATACAAAGGGATAGTTACATCCACTCCAGTGGCTCCAGAAAGCCAGCCTCCTGAGTCCCCAGGCCATGTTCCGCCTGCTGCCTCTGCCTGAATTCTCTCTCGGGCTCCCAGGACACAGCTCCTTCCGGGACTCACGTCACACACATGCCATCTGGGTTCCAGGAAGAAGCTTGTCAAAGGTGACAACCAGCACTCTGGCTTCTGTCACTCTTCATCTTCTACACCCTGCCGAATTCCAATCTTTGTTATTTTTTCTATTCTTGATCTTGAGCTAGAGATAGAAAGCACTTTTAAAAGGAAAACTGGCTAGATGCTTCTGCTACAACTGCCGCTTCTCACACTCAGCAAGGCCTTTCCCTTACGGAAGCCCAGGGCCTTGAGAACAGGGGTATCAACAACACCTGGCACCTCAGTCATCCACGGCCGGGCTCAGCTGGGCGCTGTTACCCACCACACCTCTACACGCTCTAGTCCCTTGATCTCCTCCACTCTCTCCCCATCTGTGAGGCCCCTCCTGGCCTCATTTCCTTTTCTGTCCAGTCTAGGCTTCATTATTACTTGAAACACTCTGCTCTCTTCCCTTACTGTCTACCCTACATCTGTGTGGCAAAACTCCAAACTATAAAGCCACTTGTCCTCAGCACTCATATGTAAACTGCTGAGAATTGCTAAGACTCATCTATGAAGCACAGTGACTGCGACCAGTATAAATTCAGCTACTCCTCAACTCGGTGGTGCCTCAGCCCCGTCTAATGTTCTCTCAAGCTGTCCCTAGTCAGCTCCCTTGACATTTCTTAACAATGGCTATTTTAAACTTTCTCTGATAACTTCAAACTTCCCAACCCGCCACTTCCTGTCCTCAGTCTTAATATTTGGCCCTGGCTGCTACTCAGCAATCTTCAGAACGAGCTCCCGCCGCCGCCTCCTCTCTAACCTCCAGAGCGGTAAGCATCCATACCCACACTTGCACTTTCTCTCGGCAGAGCTGAAGGTGACTCTGTCGCTTCACAGTTTATCTGCTGAGATATCATAAATCTCTTCTCCAGATTGGGGGTCTCTCCTATGGCTGTTAGACCTAGTCACTGGACATCATCACCTAGATGTCCCACAAGCTCCTGAGGCTCAGCATGTCCAAAGGTAAACTCATTTTCCCCAACCCTGTTCCTCCTGTACCCTACATCTCAACTGCCCAAGCAAAAACCTGCATATTACTCAACTCCTCTGGCTTCTTGCTTCAATTGATCTCCTCCTCCCAACCAATAATTACCAGTCCTGTGGGATGATAGCCCATCCATCCTCATTCTAGTCCAGGCTACTCTAAGCTCTGGCTCATTTGACTGCAGTGCTCCCCTGCCTCCAGGGCAGCTTCTCTTCAGCCCCCTCTCCATACTGCACATTGATGAGTCCCTGCAATTAAAACCTGATCTCAGTGCTCCCGTTTACAACCTTTTAGCCTCGTTCCACAGGCCCTGAGGTAAGAGTGAAACTCCCTAAGTGGATTGGCAAGGCTCCTTCTGACCTCACCTGTACCTTCTTACCAACTTACCCCCTCTGACTCCAGCCCCCCAATCACCGTTTAGTTCCAACAAAATACCAACTCCTTTTTAACCTCTATTGTCTCTCCATCCACTAGCTCTTTATTATCTTGCAGTCCTTTGCTCAATTCTCATCCTTGAACATTTGTCTTTGTTGACCACACCATCCATCTGACAAATCTCTTTTTTTCCTGGCCTCTGTGATAATATGCATTTGTCCAACTCTTATACTACCTCTCTAACGTTCTCCTTACTATAGACACTCTTCAAGCTGGAAATGACTGTTTGCATGAAAGAAGTTTTATAAAAAAGGAAAATATAATCCATCTATTCACAAATATTTACTAAGAACATATTATCTATGCCAGACCCTATCCTAAGTGCTGGAGACATAGTAATGAACAAGATAAAGTCTCTGCCTTCCTGGAGCTTGTATGGTAGTGTGGAAGCCAGACTGTAAGCAAATAAATAAATACAAAAACAAACTTTTTCCTTTACCTTAGGTAAGAGGTAGTGAACCACAAATGAAATGAGGGAACAAACCATGGAAACATCTTGAGGTAGGTAGGGGGAGAGATTTCAGAAGGAAACAGTGAGTGCAAAGGTTCCACACAGGAACAAACTTGACATGTGTGAGGAATAGCGATGGGACCAGTGCAACTAGGCAGGAGTTTGGAAGACGAGATTGGAGAGGGGGCCAGGGGTCACAGAGGGTCTTCTATGCCATGGCAAGGAAGAACGGTGGATACTGTTCCAAGTGTGATGGGATGCTCTTGGAAGGTTCCGAGCAGGGAACTGCTGCAATTCTGTTTGCTTTGTATGTATGCACATTTACACATCTTGCTGCTATATAGAAAAAAAGACTATAGGGGGACTAAGATGTAAGGAGGCATTTGCAGTAGTCCAGGTGAGAGATGACAGAAGGCCTGAACAAGGGTGAGTTGGCCTGGCAGAATGGGTAACACATGGGGAGAGAGGGATAAAGGAATCCAGATGATTCCCAGGTTTTAGATCAGCAAGTGGGTGAATGTTGGTGTCTTTTTATTTACACATGGGAAAAGATGGGGAGCAGAGCAGTTTTTAGGGGGAAAGTTTCTGTTGTTTTGTGGACTTCCAAGTGGTAGTTAGACAGTTGGAAAAATGAGTCCAGATCTTAGGGAAGAAGCAGGGGCTGCGGATATACCTTTGGAAGTCATGAACTTAAAGAGTATTTAAAGCCAAAGAGCTGTGTAAGATCACGTAGGGAGATAGAGAAGAGTTGTGTGGTCTGAGTCCTAGCCATAACAACATTTAGCAGTCAGGTAGAGGAAAATGAGCTAATAAAAGATATGGAGAAGAAACAGCCAGTGAAGTAGGGGAAAAACAAGAACAGGGTGTTCTTGAAGTCCAGTGAAAAGAGTACTTCAAGAAAGAGGCAGAAATCCAGTTTTAAAGATAAGAGGCTGAAAATAAAGGGAATGGAAATTGATTACTGTATTTAGTAACATGAGGATAAATGTGGTTAGGTGGAAAGGGGCAATGGGAGGGATGACAGCCTGAAACGGTAGGTTTAACAGAGACTGGAAGTTGAAGAAATGGAAATTGCAAATATAGAGAAATCTTGTAAGGAGTTTTGTTCTAACAGGTAGTAAGAAATCAGAACTAGCTGAAGAGAGAAGGGTGTTGTTCATTCGTTTTGTATTCCTTCAGATGAGAGATTACAGCATGTTCATATGCTGATAATACAGTAGAGATGGGAAAATTAATGACACAGAAGCAAATGGATATAATTGAAGGAACAAATTCTTCGGGTAGGACACAGTAAGATACAGTGCCTAAGCAGAGGGCTAGGGGCCACTCTTGGATGGGAGCAGGGACAGATGAAAATCTGCTTGGGGGAGTGGGAGGAAATTCTCTTCTATGTTCTCAGTGACATAAGTACCAAGGACATCAAGTGGGTGGGAGGGTTTGGAGAAGGGCTGGATGTTTAAGAAGAGAGGAAATACAGTAGGGTTGCTATACAGTGCTGAGGTACCACTTGAGGCTAGAGAAAGACAGTTCAGTCAGCATGGTTGTGTCTTCCTCCTGCCATGTCTACAAGCACGGTGTGGAGTTTAGGTTCTGCCAGTCAAGTGATACAGAGAGATGAAGGGGCAAGAGCATTGTGGATAAATGCAAGGCCATGATTAAAACGATGGCACATGGATCAAGCTATCATTAATTGAACAAATGATAATGAAAAAGTAGTAGAGCAAATGAATGGGGAGTCAAACTGGGATGATGGAAGAAGTGAAGTGGCAAGACAAGACAGAGAGCAGCATATTGGAGGTGGAAGTTTTTGGGGTGGTGCAATTATTGGAAACAAGAAGGTTCCAGATGTGACCATGAGAATGGGTAGCTGGAGGTAAGGAGGTTGGGAAATAACCAGAGAATAGAGATGGATACCCTCTGTTTAATTTTTAAAAACTGATTTTATGAGCCACCTGGAGGTTAGAGAGTAATCTTTTCTACTAATCATGTAAATTAGCTTGGAAATACAAATTGACAAGATACTAATTCTTGGATAGAGTATGTTCAGACTTTGGTGATTCATAGGGGAACTAACATTTTTTGAAGACTCTTGTTCTGGATGCTTTATAGAACTCATTTTCTCTAATACCTACACCAATACTGGAAGGTAATTATTATATCCCCATTTTACAAATGAAGCAGTTGTAGATCAAAGATGGTTAAGTAACTTGCCCAAGGTCACAGAGCTATGTAAATGGTAGCGCCAGTATTAACAGCTAGGACTGTCCAACCATAAAACTCATTCTTTAATGGGCCCCCTCAAAGAAAGCTAACTCTTCTTAAATGACCTCACTGACAAGAGGAAAAACGCCTTTCTCATTCTAAGGGTTGAGGGATCTGCTTTTCCATGTCAAGATCTAACTAAATGCAGACATAAGGATCTTTGGAAGTCAGCTTTTGATATGAATCTCTGAATAAATGTTTTTCATATTTTTACAGGCCTGAACCCAAAGGATTCAGAACAAGGGAGAATTTTCCCACTTTGTCCTGTGAACATCTCAGACTCTTCTGAGCCTGATATTAAAATGGGTAATTGGAGCTGAGAATTTTTTTAATCCTTCCAAGGTGATCTGAGTTGGCTTATTTATTTATTATTTATTTATGTTACATATCCCCCTCCCCTTTCTGCTTGCTCTTGCTGTGTGTTCATTTTTTGTGTTCTTCTATGTCTGCTTTGTCTCCCCCCG
>PVKH010023012.1:0-13957 GCA_004027955.1 Chaetophractus vellerosus
AGCTGACTCGGTGGGATGCCGCAGCAGGGGGAAACAAGCAGACACAGAAGAACGCAAAAAGCAAAAATGAACACAGCAAGAACAAGCAGCAAGGGGGATATATAAATAAATAAAAAATAAATCTTTAAAAAAAAAAAAAAGGAAAGAAAGGCAGGGAGTCTGCTACCTGAGACTATAGGTGGAAGGGCTATCCCGAGGGAGAGAAGAGGGAACATCAGTGGTTCCAAACAACTGGTGATGAGAAGTATCTCAGGGGTGCTTGAATGTGCCTGAGTGCATAAATCCTGGGGGTTGAGGATGAGAAGGGTGAGTTCTGATCTAGATGTGATGTTTTTCTTTTAAGAATTTCTCTAGAAATTCAGTTTGATAGGACACTTACAGGAAAATATATTTTACATTTAGTAAATATTGATTACATTAAAAAGAAGTGCTCAGGATGAATGTCCTGCAGTATGAACTTTGGAGGAAAATGAGATTGCAGGCAGAAGGAAATAAACAAAAACAAACAAACAAACAAAAACAACGAGAAAACAGAAAATAAGTATATCACAGTTAAGTCAGTGTGACGATTATGATGATGATGTTTTTTTTTTAAATGATACCATTACATGATGGCCAAATTGCAGTATAATACAATTTTATACACTATTGGTGTGCAAGGAACACTGTAATTTCATGATTTTCTCAAATAATTTCACTACTAAGAATCTACCCTAAGGAAATACATCGAAATATAATTATAGCACCAAGGGTAATAGCAGTAATTTCTGTAAAAATATAAATCTTCAGTATTTAGGGTAATAAATATATTATACTAAACCCATAAGACGGAATATCCACATTTAGGCAAAATGATTTAAATGCTATAAAAGTGAATATACTTGAAAATCCTAGAGCAGCAAAGAATAACATATCAAAGTAATGCCTTTGAGTGATAGACTACAGATTATTTTAATATGCTTCTTCATACATTTCAGAATTTGTGAAATTTTCTATCACTAGCATGTATTGCTTTTATAAGAGAAAATGTTTTCTTAAGTTAGTTTGACCAAAATGTTTATAGCTATGTAGAAACACGGAAATATTTATAATTAGCTTAAGTGAAAAAATCATCACACAAAGTAGTATGCAAATTTATTACTACAACTGGATAAAGTTAAGTGCATAACTGGAAAATAGAAAATAGTTACTATTTCATATCAGTTTTCTTTTTTCCCCCATTTTTACTATGTTTTATCAATTATTTTCAGAGATTGCTGTCTAGGGGATACTAATACTATTAAAATTGCTGCAAACTATCCTAATCCTGCTAGAAGATGATAAAAATGAGATACTTGTGAGAGTTTCTTAGTACCTAAAGACTTGAATCCTGCCTGAGAGAATGAGGCTACAGTGGCCATTTCATGCCAGCAACTGAGAAAGAGTGCACAGATAATTTTATATTAATTTAAAAATATAATAGTTAAAAGCAGAATGATGAACTTCTGAATATTTTATATTCTTTTCAGTTACTAATCACCATTATTTTAGTCAAATGCATTTTAATTTACAAACAGCCGGTTTAAATTTGTATTTAACCTACAGGTATTGTCTCAATTTCTTGTCTGCTGAATCCACGCAAGTTTGATTGAACCCAGCTTGCTCAATCCTGGCTTCCAAAGCACCTGGATCCTGCTGGCACCAGGTGGCAGAAATACCAATAGAGCCAAGATAAAATTCTGACGAGGTCAGGAAAAAAATTGGGCAAAAAATTTCATAAAACTTAGCCTTGGAACATTAAAAGTGATCTAACGGATCTTTCCGGCCTTTTGGCAGGAGAGTTGCCATTTTTGCACAGAAAGAAACTTCTATTCACGTAAACCATGTTCCAGTACTATACAAGCTGTTCAGTTCCAAAGGGAGCGAAATTCACTTGTGGTAGAGCTGCTTCTTCAGTTAGACCTTTAAACTTGGTGATTCTTTCCCAGCTTAATTCAGTGAATCTCAAAGTGCAGTTTCCAGACTCCTGGGAACTTCTTTGAAATGCAAATTCTTGGGCCCCACACCAGACAGAAGAACCAGAAACTCTAGGGGTGGGGCCCAGCAACCAGTATTTTAACAAACCCTTGGGTTGATTCGGATGCACATTCAAGTTTGAGAAGCACTGCCTTAGAGGTTTCAGGGAGCCATTGTCCTATTGTAAAGGAGCATAGGAAAAATGGCCCTATTGTTGTGGCTTCTTTTCCACATCTCTATACCACTCCCTCAATTGCTTATTGATTTCTTTCCTATGTTATAAATATAAAATTAAAGTATGGATAATTAGCTAGAGCTCTTTTTCACCAAAGATAATCAAATAATGAGAGAAAGGAATGTCAAGAAATAAGACGGAACTATCAGGGAAGTATAGATTTTCAGGCAGCTTAAACTTGGTCAAATTATTTCAGGGAGAAGATAAGAAAAATAAGGAAAGCACAGGATAATCAGCAAACTTAGGCTAAAATGATTATACATGTGTCTACGGACAGAATACAAAAGACTGTCTTCTGTGTGTCTGGGATTATGTGGAATCTCTAGTGATGCTCTGGTCCCAGAAGCTTCTTTGTAACAGATGCTACTGCTAAATGGGTGCAGGTGCATTTTCAAGGCCAGTATTGTAGTTGAGTGAATGTTCTCATCCTCAAAAGTCCTCTGAAGTGGTTAGCTCCATAGAATCTGAGCAGAATGCAGGAACTAGCTTTCTAGAGGACTTCATTTAAAACTCATCTTCTAGACAAGAATGATGGTGGACTTTCAGTTTCTCTTCAAGAGTCCTCAAGAACAGAGATGCTTCTTTCCATCAGAAAATGGAGAGAAGCCAATCACAACTAATGCACAATAACAGAGAAAAGTGCCTTTACAAAGACAGGCTTGGATGCTTACAAGAAACTTCAATCACGGTACAGAAAATCCTTATTACAGATCCGTGTGAATGTCTTTTCCATCTTTCTCTCTTTTTTTCTCTCCAATAGCAGGAAAGTCATTATCCCTCCCTATTATATATTTTTTTTTTACCACACAGCAACTACCATGACAACAGGAAGCTTTATAGCCTTGTACATATGCTGTGTTTTATCCTCCCTTCCAACTATCCTGGTTGTATGAATCTGAGAGAATATATGTATATATAGGAAAGAAAATTAACTTAAATACAGTTTGAGTAATCATTTACCTTCTTATGCAAAAAAAAAAGTCTCACACGAAGGGAGAAAACAAACACTTTTTATTATTCTGAATTGGACTTTACCTAAGGTAAAATAATGGACAGAAAACCTATCAGGGATAAGCTATAGAAATTTTAAAACTTTCAGACAAAAAGTCTTGCTAGAACAAAGAATGATGTGTGCACACACAAACAGCCAACAAAGAAAAACCTAAGAGCATTTGGCTCAAGGGAGACAAATGTCCACAAAGATCTGGGAATTCCATGCATTCATCCTTTAATTTTGGCTAAATGGCGAAGGAAAGCTAGACAAGCTAAGTTTAATGAACTATAGTATTAACAGAGTGGCATGAGTCACCATTTTTATTTTAAATTAGAGCTTGCTAAGCACTTTCATTGAAAAATCTGCAGATTTTGTCTGCAATCACTTCTGAACCAAGTAGAAGAAAGCAATTGCTTTAATTGCTGAAATTATTGGAAAGGTTCAAGTAAAATTGTCTATGTTGCTTAAAACTCCTTAAGTGATTTCACATTTTTATCTTCTCTTAAGATGTATTCATACTGTCAGATTTGATGAATAGACTGTTCATTTTCTTTCCCTCGGGGATTGCTGTACTTTCTATCCTGCCCTTAATTTTATACCTTTAGTCTATCACTCTCTCCCTCAGGTTACTAAATATAAAATAAATGGTTGAACTACTAGATTTAGAGAGCAATCTGTTTGGATAAGGGTATGAGTTCAATGAATGGACAGGTGAGTCTGACATTAAACCAATGGCCTATGGGAGTCAGAAAATTGAAAAAAACATGGTTGTTCTTATTTTCCCTATGTTAAGTGCAATCCACAGGGGCAAGAAGATGAAACAGGAATTCCACTCTCTGGGTGAAAACATGCCCCATTTTTCTCTTCCATGGCAATTTCCATTGAATCAAAAGAAGCTAATTTGCTAAACTTCTCTGGGGCCCAAACTGGCACATTTTCAGAAATCATTTGCATGGCTGCTTACTCTATTCACAAAATCAGAAGAAGACAATAATTCACCAGCCAGGAAACAGTGGGAGAGAAGGATTTGGGGACAATATAACTTTTTGATCTCCTCGAGATGCTTATTCCAGTGTATTAATGAGGATGGTTGTAAATAACCCAATAAATGTCAAATTAAATATCCTCAGGGTGTAAACAGTCCTAAAATAACATTGGGGACATCACATCAATGACATGATTCAGAAATTTCTATATATTAAAGAATCATTAAATATTCTTTACATGCCCTTTAGTACTTAATACTTTTTCATGTAGAACTGTTTTTTGGTCTATTTGTTTTAAAAATTATTCCTGAGTACATATACTTAGATTTTTAAACGTGGAGATAGTACAGGCAGCTCTTTTCATCCTTGAGCTTTCTTCTTCTTATTTTCTAATATCATATTTCTTTCAGCCCCATCCAATTCACATATGAAACTTAAGAATTTCACTGTAATATCCTTTCGTTCATTTCTTTAAAAGGTGGCATTTTCAATATGAACTTTAAAGAGAATTTTCTCTTTTTTATTTAATTAATTTGAACCAGGGCATATTTTATTTCGATGATTTCCCAGTGATGAAGAAATGAGAAAAAAATTAAATTATTGTTCACTAAAGAAAGGCCACCATTTTGCTTCCATTGAATATTATCAATAGTTAATCAAGACCATATTAACTCAGCTTTGTCCACTAAGAAAAATCAAACTGAAGTCAAGTACTTCATAGAGAACCAATTTCTCTATAATATTTGATTTTATCTTAAAATTTAATTCCAAGATTCCTCTTTTAAAACTTATTTCAACTCAAAAATAAAATAACAGACAAAAGGCAATTGAAATTATGGAAGCATTCCTTTAAAAAAAATCCTGTCCAGGCACATTTATCTTTTCTTAATCCTAAAAACAAACTCAATTATTTCTCCAGTATTCTGAAAGATAAATGAGCACAGATTGGTTAAGTGGCATGACCAAAGTCTCCTTGTTGATGAAGAAACTGAAAAAAAAAAAAAGAGCTTGATCATATTCACAACTCATAAGACTAAATCCCATATTCTTTTTTAAACTATACTTGTTTGTCTAAATTAATCATATTAATAAATATCAGGGTTATTAGTGCCTATCACTGTGCTAAGTGAATTATATATGTGTATATGTGTGTGAATATCCATACATATACACACACTCATTTAATTATCCCAAAACCCTAATGTTACCAGATTTTGTCTAGGTACTTGACTGTGCTGCAAAAAAAATGAATTTCAAGAGCACACCACCGTTCATAAGGCCAGTAACTTATTAAGGTAAGGAGGGAAGTGAAATGAGAAAAAATAACAGATCATAGGTCCCAGGTAGAGAGCAAGGGGCTGAAGAATGATAAAGAGGGCTGAGGTACAGACTACAATTCCCCATATAGATTATAAATGCCCAGGTTTTACTTGCGTATTGATCCACGTGGGGGGTGGGGGGACACGGAGAGAACAGGGCGGCGAAGGCGAGAGAGATTCAGCCTTTACCCTTCCTTTTTAAACCATTAATTATTCCACCCCACTAATGGCATGGGAGGAGTTACAGCTGTTTGCTGTTTTGACTGATTACCCCACCTATCAATCCCCCAGGAGGACCCAATGATAATGTCCCTGGAGAATCCCTGGGGTTTCTCCCAACTTCTGGAGGAAATCTCATTCTGAATGGCAGAATCTCGTTCTGAATGGAATTTCTTGTGAGGGTCTTCCAGCAGCCATCTTGGGGGTAAATTGATGTCCATGTGGACTTCTTTCCAGGTTCCAGATCCATCTATTGATTCCCTATTTTACTAGCCTGCTTCAATAGGAGGTAGGTAGAAATAATTATCCCATTTAAAGATGGGGAAATAAGACATTGCACAGATAAAAGATTGCAGTCAGCTCTAATCCAAAGCCACATTGCTATTAATTAGTGAACCTGCGTTTCAGAACTCAGAGAGTCTCAGAGTCTGCATTTTTAACCACTACTTTTTGGTAGGTGTGTAGTTTGAAGCCATGGACCCCAGAAAAACATGTTCTTAAATTTAATCCATTTCAGTCCTGTAAACCCTTGTAAATAGGACCTTTGGATATGGTTATTTCAGTTAAGGTATGGCCCAGCTGAATCAGGAGGGGTCTTAAACCTATTACTGAAGGTCCTATAGAGAAGGTCACAGAGAGAGAGGAAGACGAGGGAGCAGCCAGAAGCTGCAAGTCAAGGAAACATGGAACATGTCATTGCCATGTGGCAGAGGCACCAAGGACGAAAGAGCACCGGAACCGGCCTCAGAATACCTGTCTTCAAGAAAAGAGCATTGTCTTGATGATGTCTTGATGTGGATTTCTAGCCTCAAAACTTTGAGCCAGTAAATTTCCATTGTTTAAACCAACCCACTGCAACGTCTACTTTGGCACTTGGAAAATCATTCATTCAAACCACGTGTGATAGGAGTTAGACCTGCATGGAATAAAGACTGAGTGGCTGGTCACTTAAATCCTGTGGGTTCAAGGACAGCGCAGGGGTATCTGGTTGCTTCACTGGACAAACCATCTCTGAACTATCCTGTAATGTTAAGTGAAATCACCACCATTAATGTCACTGCCATTACTTAAAGTTAAGGCGTTGTTTTTGAATCACGCTGTGAAAATTAGCATATGTTTTTTCAGAGAGGGCATGCAGGAATAAAGTTAACAGAAATTTGTTTCTGTGATTCTGTAGCTCTCACAAGCAGGGAGTAACACCTTAAAGAAATAGTACACACAGGTGTTGGTTTGGACCAAGGGAGCAATTTGGGGCAGATATGAAGCTTGGGGCATTAACAACGGAAATTGGGCCCCAGGTAGAAGACAACAGTAGGTGGCTTTGGATGGGTAGGGAAGCTGGACTCTGGACTAAAGGTAGAAGTGGTGCGGGGACAGCCATGAAGTTCACTTTCACCTTTCACACTTGATCCTGATGACAGTGATAATGCCAATCAAACGGTAATTTAAAGTAGATCTTTTTCTATCCTTTTGTAGTCTACATTTCCTTCCAGTGTCCATTCAATAAAACCTACATTTTGCACATACTGTGTCACTGTCATTCAATCTCTAAATTCTCAGTCTATATCCAATGGTTCATCTTAAAGGGGGTTATGGAGGCAGAGGTTTTTAGAACAAGATGGAACCTTGAAAATTAGCCCAATCCTTTCAAACAGACAGTGACAGTAAAACCAAGAAAGGTTAAGTGATGAATCCAAAGTCACAAAAATAGTTACTGACAAAATGCTGGGCACAAATCCAATTTTTCTCTATTGTAGATCACTTGCAGAGAAAGAGCATGATGTATGAAAATATGGAATGAGAGTCAGAAGGCAAAAATACAGTTCCCTTTTTAAATATTAAACTAATTCTGTTGATGATTTCTGACTGGTTCTGTCTTTTTCCCTCTCAAATTTCAGAGTTTTATTTCCCATAATAGCTGGTCACTTCTCTATCATCTTCTTTTCACAGTAGCAGTGTGTATATGTGCTCCTTTTGCTTTTTACTTCTATGCATTCTTTCACTTCCTCGGCTGACTTCAAATTCTTACTTCTCAAAAATCTGTCAAGTAATTAGACAATAAATACCACTATTTTCCATTCTTCAGCTCTCAATCAGAGCAATTTGGGCACTGTGTTACTTCAGAGCTGTGTCTTGAGAATATTTCTCAGATCTCACAAACGGCATGTTCCCCATGAGTATTTAATACATGTGAAGTAATTTTGATCTAGTCAAGGTCACAGCCTAAATCATTTAACTAATATCTAGACTGCTGGCTACAAACTCAGTATCATAACTGACTGCCACAGCTATAAATATCAAGAAATTTCATTTTTTTATTGCCAGAAATGTATTTTGCCATTTTCTGAGCATGTTTTCTTTCAAAATGGGTTTGAGGGCTTTCAGTCTTATGCCATAACTTCAACAACCATCATTTCCCCAGCCTCTTGCAAAGTGCAGGAGAGAGTGCACTGAGGCGCCACCTCTCTACCATCTGCCTTTAAAGAGCTGGAAAAGGTCAGTGAGGGAGATTGAACTTGGGACCCCTATGGATATGTATTCAAGTGTGGAAGTGAGTTGCCTGTTAATAAGGTAGACACTTTATTTATCTTAATGTGTTTCAATAGTCACAGATTATAATTACAAAAATAGCCCTCAGCTTCTCCAGCTGGTTTGTTAACAGCTAAGAGAAGACTAAACTGCAGGTCACTGTTGCTTAATTATAAACAGAATGAAATACTGAGTAAGGAATTGAGCCGTTGGATTGATTTGCAATCTTAGATTATTGCCCTAGAATAGTTTGTCAAAACAATTAACAAAAATTATTCCCTCAAAAACCCACGTATACCCTTATTCCTTCTAATTGTTTCCATTTATGAATTTATAACTAGGTTTTCTTTTGGAGCAAATAAGAAGTAACTCCTCCCAGCTGGTTATTAATCCTTAAAATTCTCAGGCGACTTATTACTACTTAATTAGCCAACAAACTACTTGGACATAGTACAAGGCAGGTGCCTAACTTCCCCAAAGTACCAGAGCCTTATTAGAAAAACGATGATGTTCCTAAATTTTTACATGAAGTTAATTGGCTTTTGCATAGGTTAAATCCACTGGAGTCAGTTGTTTTGTTCATCTATTACCAGTGTCCTCCAGTGGGGATTCTAACCATGCATGAAACTTTAATTCTGAGTATAAGAGAAGTCTAACCAAGTTGAAAAATGGATTAAAAAACTATATTGGTAACAATATCAAGAAACAATCTGAAAATATACGTCACTTCTTGGCCTTTGGCTAAGATCAAGTGAAAATATGTACATAGAAGAAAGGTGACTTATTAGGACTTTTTAAAAAGAAATCGATTTTATTCCCTGTTCATCTTAACTTGTTCATAATTTTTTCAATAATGTAATAATGCTTTCACAAATTTGTGTCTCAGAATATATAAGGTCCTATATTGCACAAGAATAAGAGAAACTTTGGTCTAGATAGAGTATTGTAAACTTTTCATTGTATCAGTTTAGGACATGAAAAAATACAATCAAATTAGCCTAAATTATACTATCTCAACAGTGTCATAAAATGAAGGGCAATTTTATCCATGAAAGAAGAAATCACCTAATCTCACAACCAGCAGTATTTACACCTTAAATAATTTTTGAAAAATCATTTGGGGGAAATCTTACTATTTCCTAATTTACTCTGGTTTACTACATTACCCCACCCGGTTATTATTGCAGTTCAATAGTTGCTCTTCAAGGTCTGTACACAAGTAAGCAAAATATGTGGGGACAGAAGATAACCCTATGGGCTCCCTTAAGTCAAGTTAGTGGTACTAGCATTAATGGGTAGAATTACTTACGAGAGCTCCCTGAGCTTTCTCATTTAAGAATATCCAGGAGCATCAAAGAGTGAATGAATATACTGAAGGGCTCTAGGAGCCCAGTCTTCGGCAGCAGGCACGTACAAAATTCCCAAGTACCTTATCTCTGCTGTATACTCCAGGGCTATGAGTTCCCTAGTATGAGAAGCACAGGAGCCCTTTCTAACAGTATATTGATGATGAAGAGCTGGTATGTGCCTTGCACTCAAAAGAAAAAGCTAGAAAACGGTCCAAAACAGTGATTCTCACACTTATCTTGCATCATAATCACTCAGGGGCATCTTAATAAAACACCAATGTTACGCCCCACCCCAGAGTTACTGGGTCTGGGCTAGTGCCTGCAAATGTGCATTTCTAACAACTTCCAGGAGATGCCGATGCCGCTTATATGGGGGCATATTTAATTCCTGTGCAGTGCATATGCACACACACATTCATTCTTCAGTGTAGGTCTACGTCCCCAGGTAGGCTCTGTGTTCCACAAAAGCAGAAGAAACATGATTCTTTTTGTAACCTGTACAACACCCAACATAGTAGGTGATCAGTAATACCTGACTGACTGACAGATTGCTAGGAATACTGTTGGACAATAATGATGACTTCATTTAAAAATAAAAAGAGGATGTCTGCACTTTGGAAATGAGAATGACCAGGTTTTGTACTATGTTTGGCATTTACTGGGTGTATAACTCAAGCAAGGTACTTAAGCTCTTTTAAATATCACCTATTTTACAAGAATGCTAAGAAGATTAAATGGGATGTTATAAATTAAGTACTTGGAGCAAAGTAGAAATTGAATCCCTTATAAATAATAGCTGTTTGTAACAGTTTCCATTTACTGTTTACTATGTTCCAGATATAACCTCACATTACTATTATTATTATGTATTATATTATTGTCATCATTATCATTAAAGATCTATGGAGAATCTGTTTTGTTCCTGACATGAGTTACTTTGTACAGTTCTTGTTACCTCTGAAACCAAAGTGAAATTCAAAAGATTCAGAAAAGTTTAACTATAATAGTAAGTGGAGTGGAAGGAGGGGTTAGGGCTGCTTAATGACAACAGACTAAAAGGACTAAAAACTGACAAAAAAAAAAACACCCACTTTTGGGTAGCAGAGGCTACAAGAACACATGATTGACATCTTTTTAATCACAAATGGGACAGATATGATGAACGTGGATTTGTTCATTAAGTCCTGAACTACTAGGATGAGGGACACCTTTTGACATGTGGGCAAGGTAATTTTAAAATGAATAAAGGAAAGCCAACTTCAAATAGAAGATAGAAAAGCTATTAATTATGTTATGCCAAGATATGGTGAGACAGGAAATAAGAGTAGAACAAAAAGAGTTTGGTCAAATTTATATAAGCTGAAGCTACAAATGATTTAAAAACAGACGAGGATGAGTTAAGAAAGACAACTAGAGCCTCTTGTAATCTTATTGGGCTACCATTGCAACAGAATACTTGACAACTGAGGCTAAATAATTGATATCCAGTTATATGGAAGTTACTTTAGTTTTATGAAAAGTTACTTTAGTTTTCTTAAAATATCTGCTTAAAATTTCTAGTGAACAAAATGTCAATTTATTAATAGAACATACATAAAAAATTAAAGATATGCAAATTTATGAATTCTATTTATATGGATATAGCATAACATTCAACTGCACAGTTATGTACAATGATAAGTAAGCTGAATACAAATTAGTTGTGGTAGAGTTAGAAGAAGTAAGGTAACTCTGGGAAACTAAACAGCATTGGTAAAATTTGGAAATAATATGTTCTCATTCTGTATATTTTTGCTGTTATTAATATTGATATTGTTAATATATTCTAAAGGGACTATTGAAGAGAAATCCATTAGTATGAATAAAAATAGGTGTTTGGATGGTATGATTTGATTCATTTGCATCCATTTTTCCATACATTAAATATGCTCTTACAAACCATCTCTGAGATTCCAAGGCTTTTCAGAGATTCTGATGAGTCAGGCAGGCACTTGATCTGCTTCCCAAACCTTTGCTCTGAAAATAGTCCTCTCTACTGTTGGCTCTCCACCTTCTAGACATAGTGTATCTGCTTGTCTCATTCCACTGCCTGCAGCTCAGAGATAGGCAGAGAACAAGCTGTCCTCACAGGAGGAGTGCTTCACAGAGTGGCAAGGAGCTGTATTTATTCAGGACTTTGTGGTTAGTCACAGTCATTTCCTATATCAGAACACTAAAGGGCTGACTGCATTTTCCATCATGGTGTGTATAATACGTCGCAAAATAAATTTATGGTATGACCATGAACTACAAAATGTAACGGGGCAGAAAATGCAAATGCACATTGTTTTGCCTCCTACACAGTTGGAGCTTCTTTTTTCATTGCAGCCTTTGAAACTAGTGATGACAGGTACTTTTTCCCTGTAACACAGAAAAACAATGCACAGAGAGACGGGAGCTATATTTAGATCAACAGCCACATCATCATTTATAGGAATGCTTTCACTGTCTAATGCCTTGGAAGTAAAATATTAAGCACAAATCCTGAATGTTTAGATTCACTCAGGTTGGCTGCAATTCGACAAACAGGCAGGGAAAGGATTTCATGGCCTGTATCTCTAACCTTAACCGAGAGAGCAGCACATCAATGTTCCAGAATCCCAGGGCTCTGGTGACTACCTGACCACTTGTATTATCTCTTTGGATCCAAGAAATAAGCCAGTGCTGTGGGTATTCTTCCCAAATTACTGAGAAGAAATTGAAGTTCAGAGAGGTTATAAAACGTGCTCAAGGTCAAATTACTTAAAGTAGGTTTTTCTTTCCATGAATTATTAACTTGACTTCCTGAGTCCTCATCTGCCAAAAGAGTTGGTTGGCTAAATTCATTTCTATTAATCCTTCTGATTCTAAAATTCCATGATTCCATGAAATGCTTTTCTAATAGATACCAATCTCTGAGCCTGAACTAGTTTTCTTGGGTTGTTGCTTTAGATTAGTTATATTCAAATTATTTCTCTCCAAAAAGACTTTTAAATAAGATATACTTGCCTCTAGCATTTAGTCTTCAAGTGTGATGTGATTTTATATACAAACACACATATGTGTACATATATATATATAATAAAACCTTTTATAACATTTAAAATAACCATCTACATTATTACATGACAGTACCTGACTCCTTTCATACATCATCCTATCTAATCCTAGAAACAAGTGTGCTAGGTATTATTTTCATTTTATTGATGAGGTATCTGAATGTCAGGGAAGTTAAGTAACTTAATTAAAGTCACACAGTAAGTAAAGACATTTGTGTTTAAACCCTGGTCTCTCTGATTCTAAATGCCTGTGAATTCACTATGCCACATACTACCACTTGTTACAGTCTCTTATTTATCTGAATTTATTATTTTATATTAAGTTCCTCTTCTGCTTTACCCAACTCACTGTCTTTTGTGATGTTTCACAGAATTCTACTCCACCTCCCCAATATCCGGCAGTGTGCACATAAATGAATGAACACATGGATTAACAATTGCAAAGTGATGAAAGTATGTTCATAAATTGTATCAATACAAGCAAACTTCTAGAGCCACTAAAAGAAATACAAGAAAAGTTTCTGAAAGTCAGTTATCCAAAACATATCGATTACTTGAAACATTCAAACCATAAGCTCATGGAACAATAAGCTCATCTCATCTTTGTTAGACATGTTAAAAAGCAGCAGCTTTCAATTTTTTGCTTAGCAGTATAAAAAAATTTTTTTTAATGAAATTTCATGTGGAAATCAAATGGTGTGTTTGTTTTCGGTGGGCAGGAAGGAGAGCTGTTCCCCTGTGGGATTCTATGATACTATGATTCTTCCCTAATATGACAATAGTCACACAACATTGTGAAGAGTTGTATTATCTAATTTAATCTGTGTTGTGCTGGTAAATGTTTATCAACTGACTCTTAAGGGGGAAAAAAAATCCTAATTTGTTGCATTTGTCAATTTCCATGGTTTAAATATTCCCACCACGGTAGACTGAACTACAACATGACTTCACTGAATTGGAATCAAGAAGGTATGCACACAGTCCACTCTCCCAGGGCATTTATGAGCCAGCTCCAACCCCCTATGGAATTTAGCTCAAGATGCGCCTTGTATTCCAACTCTCTTTTTCTTTGAGCTATGTGTGAAATTGACTTGAATAAACAACAGTAACAACACTAAAAGTAAAAGAGCCCTAGAGCGTTCATCTCCATCAGTCATTTCACCTTAATGAAGATTACTATTTCAGATATTCAAGTCATCTTACATCTCTTAAGTAGGATATTAATTCAGGTATTGGTATTTTGTACTGGGAAAG
>PVKH010023013.1:0-13957 GCA_004027955.1 Chaetophractus vellerosus
AAAAAAAAAAAAAAAAAAAAAAAAGCAAGAGAAGAAGGCTAAGGCATGAATCAGAGTACAAATCAAAGCCAAAATCAGGAAAAGCAGAGTCTTCCTTTGATGTGGTCTCAGGCATGTCTGCTAAGGTCCCTGGTCATATGCCACTGGACACTGCCAGCACAGTGGCATGCACCGGGCATTTTCAAGAGTGCTGTTGGGCTCTGCTTTACCTTGTCAATTGCTCTGTCTGATTCATCTTGTCAGTTGCTCTTTGTAGTTCAGAAATCTATTTGGCTGCCATGAATAATTTCATACCCTTCTCCTCTTTTTCACCATTGCAGGCAGGAATTCACAGGAGGGAGGGACTAATCAGTCAGTATCAAGTCTCTGGTCCAAATTTTAGTCTCCAGGTGGTGGGGAGGAATGTCTACTTACAAACATTCAGAAATGGGAGCACCCTATATTGGGATTTCTGCATAAAACAAGTATTAGGAAACTTGACAAATTCTCACTTGTCCTGAAACAACTGATATTTCAGATGCATAATTGCCCTTACTAACACAATTAAACTATTCCTATAAAACCAAAATCTTAGCCAACCATTTCCCAAAGGGGAAAAAAATGCCAAATCACATCGGCTGCCATATTCACCGTCAAGCCCAGGACCTCTGGATCATGTGCATTCCCTTTCATCATTTGCCATTTTTCTGTTGCATTATTCTGTAACTTCTAGCTTAAATTATGAATACCTTAATGAATTCTATGTATATTACTGAAAGAAATGGGAATGAAAGAAAATGTAAATATCTCTACAGAGAAAGGGAAGTTTATAAGTAGTTAAGTTTTATTCCTTATTTTTTCCATTAAAGAAGATTATAGTTTATACTGAGGACTCTTTCCCTCCATTCACCATTTCCTGTTTGTTTTACCTCCATTCAATCTTTTTGGTCATTGTGATGACAAAAACAGACCTTTATTTCTAAAGTTTTTGAATATTTGTGGCATGCACAGTTTTCCTTTACTTTTAACACTGGATCAATATCTACTAACATTTCTTGATATTACATTCCATAGCCCACCTTTAGAGAAATTATTTGTGAGCTGTGTGATGGAAATTCCTTCCTTGGTTTTGGTGTTTGCCAAAATATCTTTAACTGTGTATTTGAGAATAACCAAATACAAATTGTACTGCAGTGTTAAGTTGATGACCCTTAAAAGAATAAAGACCAATAGATGTGGGGTAGGAAACCAAAGGATGCACCTTTAAATTTGTACAAGTCTTTTAAGTCTTTTGGATGGCTAATAAAACATGGAGCTTTATATTACACGCACACATACATGCACACTCAACATTTATGTTGATTTTTTCCCCCTTGGCATCCAGATGCCTAGTAAAGTGTTTAAGAGTTCCAGCCTGTCGCAGCTACTTTAACAGTAACCAAGAAAAGGTTGTTGTTCATGTCTGCATTAAAACATTTAAAGAAAGAATAACGTGGCTGTGCTGATTTTACAGTGTTCAAAATGTATATTCAGACACTGGATATCTCCTCACAGTCATGAGCCATCCAAAGAAAATTTGAGATTTCCCAAGCAACTATTTTTTATAAAGAGCTGAAATTAGAAAGAAATGTAGATAAATGTGTGTGTGTGTGTACATGTTTATATAGAGAATACCATTCATGATATATTTAAGTTGAAATTTTTAAAAAATTATAATAAAAAGTGAATTACACTTAAAAATTAATAAAGGAAAAAAGAGAGATTATAACTCACTCCTTATGACTGACATGCAATGAAAAAATAAAACCCAAAGCTAAAATTAAATTCATGGAGCAGATTAGAGGTAATATGAATAACTTGAAGGTGAATACCTTTCTCAATTCCTGTTACAGAGATTTACTTTCAAAACAACTCTGGGGGTTTAGAAGCTTATTTTATTTTTTTTGAGATTTCATCTTTCTTGATTCATTTAAATTAGCAATTTGCTTATATTGATGTATATTATGTCATCCAATCTATTAATACAGTTATATGCCAATAGGTTTAGTAAAAGTCTTAAAGAGATTAAAAAAATAACTCTTTAGGAAAAAAATATTTCTTACTTTGCATTCCATAACCACCCACTGACTGAAAATAGGACTTTCTAGTTTAACTTCCTGTTGCTTTATACATAGTCTTGATGAAAATGTCAGTAGTTAATAAGCAATTAATCTCACATTAATTAATATATCTACTTCAGAATAACTCACTTAAAAACTCATTTGAAAAGTATTTATAAAGAAGGGATGTAATTCAATATGGGTTAAAATTAATTATAAGAGAATAAATGCTAGGAAAATTCACATGATACCTGGTATTATATTAATTTGTAGGCTATCTTTTTTAAAGGATTATTAAATTTTAATCATTATACAAAATTCCATTTATTTTATATAAAGTTAGTAGAACATAGCAATTATTCAAACTAGAGTTTGATTATTCAGAAGAATTCATATTGCATATTACCTGTTCCTGTAGAGCTGCATGTATGCATGTGTACCAAGGATAAGATTATATTTTTTAGTGTGGGCAAAGTTTGAAACGACTATTTTGGTGAGATGATTAGAATAGTCCTCCCCACCCAACTACAAGCCATTGAATTGCTCTGAATGATAAAACAGATCCTGTAGATCAGCACTTCACTAATATATTCAACCGCATTGCATTTCACAGAAATCAATAATAGGTGCGGATTGCACTGTTCAAGGCTGGAAGGGAGTGTCCTTACGGTTCTGGTTACCCAGGTGCCATCTGATTGCCTAACATTGTAGGAATCCTGTCAACACACCTTTTGCACCAGTGTACTACTTCAGATAACTCAAAACGTTTGCTGTAAGCCCAAGACCAACCTGACAAAAAATATATAAGATGAGAAATGTGAAGATGATTTCAAGACAGGCAACAGAAATCCTGACTCTTAACAATAAAGAAATTTCATTATCTCATATTATGTCTTGAGGAAGGAGGGCTTCCAAGTGTTTTAAATCATGACTTTATTCTTGCTATAGGAACAGCTGGTGCAATAAGCTTTGCTGTTCAGATGCAGAAAGGAGACAGGAACATAGGGCATTCCAATAATTGACTGTTATTGGAGTCTGATTGGGTCGGATTAGAACACCTGCCCACCCTTGAACCAATATCAGTTACCACAGATTCACATGCAGGAAATGAGGGAAGGGAGGGGTTGATACTTGAATAATATCAGGATTCTATTTAGAAGAAGGAAAGATGAATGAATTGATAGGTAGGCAATTAGTGTTCATTCAGTATAAGGTGAAAGGCAGCATCTTATTGCTTCTCTTATGGTGGCTGTGAAATAGAACTCATCATTTCCCTAATTTTCATTAGATCTTCTCTTACAAAGGGTTGAAAATAAAACCTCCATCCATTTGTCTATACCTATACTCCTCTGCACTAACTATTTTAAACTATACTTGATTTCATTAGAGTATTATCGATTTGCAACCTCAAGCTATATTTCAAACACATAAAGATACTGTGGGTTGTTCTTTCCTCTACAGGGATATTTTTCTTCCCTTTCTTTTCTTTCTAACATAAAATGACTCCCCCCTCCCCAAAAACAGGCTTTCATAATTTGTGACTTTTAAAACATGATATCTTTATTAACATTGTAGCTTCTAGTGCAATTTACAATGAAGAAAATATTCTTTAAAAGAAATGGATAATATTATTTCAGCTTAACCTTGAAAAAGTAGGAAAAAAATTAAGTCTTAGTCCAATAGCAACCAAAGGGCTCAGAAACAGTAATCTTAGTGCTAGCCTGGCAGACACAATCTACACAGAACTTAATCAAAATAAGATTAAAAGTCCATAGCAATTTCCTTGAGTGGCCAGTCAGATATCCCCCATTACAGTCATCAACCAGCCTGCCCCTGGGGCTTATTTCAGAAATAAATTGGTTCATAGATGAGCTGAGGCAGAAGAAGAAAAAAATGTTTCCTTGAGGCTCTACCCTAAATTTTATCAAGTAATGTAGCAAGACTTGAAAGTCTTTTTATTCTGAAATATTCTTTTTATTCTGCATTATATCTTCTTACATTTATTAGTATTATGTGAAGTACTAGTTTATATATCTTTTGTTTAATTTCATACAGGTTTAATACATGGCATTAAATATTTAATAAAATAGCAACAGCAGTAATCTTTACCCAAGTGTTCAGGGAAGGATTCTATTTAGTTATTAGAAGATTTACATAACTTTTTATTAATATTACTTAGCAATCGCAAGCACTGGATAATGCCAGAGAGATCTGCAAGAGGCACCATTAACCTGGGTGTCTTAAAAGTTAATTTTCAATCTGAGAGATACTCCTAAATACTTTTTTCAGTAAGAGGCATTATATCATTGAAACTTCAGAGTATGAGTGGAATTTCCCATTCTTGCTATTATAAGTATTCTATACATATTCTTTTATAAAGCAACTATCAATTAAAAATATACTGGGCCCGGCTAGATAGCTCAGTGGATAAAGAGTGCGCTGGGATACCACATGGGAGGCCCCGGGTTCGGTTCCCGGGGACCTCTCCTAGTGGGCAGACCGCCTTGAGAATGGCAAGCCGCCATGGGCGGGCCAGAGCCGCCGTGGGCAGGGCAAAAAGCTGCCACGGACAGGGCAAAAGCCACCACGGGCAGGGCAGGTTGCCCGCGAATGGAGCGCAGCCAGCCACCCGCAAACTGAAGCAAGAGCCGGCCGTGAATAGAAGCAGAAGCCGCCCACAAGTGGGGAAAGCCGCGCCTGCGCAGTGACCAAGTCTCGGCGCGTCGCCGCAACGGGGGGGAAGGGGAGATATGTAATAAAATAAATAAATCTTTAAAAAAAATAAAATAAAATAAAATAAAAATATAGTATTAATACAATACTTTATGAATTATTAATTCATTTGCATATATTGCCACTTTCAATTGCCTCAAAGATCTCACTAGATATATATATATATTTTTAATCACAAATTTACTGAGAAGGAAAATATGAGTAGTAGAAGTTAAAAGATTTGCTAATATCTTACAAGTATATGAAAGCAATAACTCCAAAAGCCAGAATTATGATTCTAAGTTTAAATTCAGAACTGTCACTGTCATCACGATTCTTACAGGAACATTTTTTTTTAGACAATGTTGTTAAAAGTAAGTGTGGGGAAGCAGCTGTGGCTCAACCAGTTGGGCTCCCATTTACCATATGGGATGCACCGGGTTTGATCCCCGGGGCCTCCTGTTGAAGGAGATCCCTCACAGTGTGGTGAGCTCAGGGCCTGCACAGCACAGTAAGCTAGTGCAACAAAGGAAGACAGGCAGCAAGGGGAGGGGATAAATAAATAATTTTTTTTAAAAAGTAAGTGTGCATGACAGTGGGTAGCGATTCACACAATAACCAAAAGAATATTGAATTCCCATCCTGCAGAGCTCTGCCACATTCTCTCATGGAACAGTAAGAATCCCCCAAGTACAGAGGCAGTGACTAATGAAATAGGATGCTCCATTGATGGGCCCTTGATATTGATGACTGTGCTTATGAGCCTTTACTCTTAAAATTGAAATTTAGCTAGTATTACAGGGTGCCTAGGTGTTATGTCCTGAGATCCTCCTTGTTGTTCAAATGTGGCCTCTCTCTAAGCCAAACTCAGCATATAAATGCAATAACTTCCCCCCAGTGTGAGACATGCATGACTCCCAGCTATGAACCTCCCTGGCACTGAGGGATTACTACCAAGCAACAACTAGCAATGCAACTGGAAAACGACCTTGACCAAAAAGGGGAAAAGGTAAAGACAAATGGGTTTATATGGCTAAGAGACTTCAAAGTGAGTCAGGAGGTTATTCCTGAGGTGACGCTTATGCACATCTTAGCAGGATCTCATTGACTGTCAAAAACACTACCAAAAATAGTGGGGTTCCTGAGGGTTCTGGAGACACCCAGGCACTATGTTCAGGGCAGATAGCTCATGAGTTTGGTGCCTTGCCAGTGGGCCCTAATTTGGGGCTTGTGCTCCCCAGTGTGACAGAAATGGACTCAGTTGTGGTATCCCTACCTATGGCTCTTCCATCCCTTCTATTTGAACCTCTAGTTAGTGCTGGAGCTGGTAGGTGTACATCCACGAGACTTGAATCTTTGGTTTGCCCATGTGCCAGCTGGACCCTGAGTTTCAACGGAGTTACAACACCTACTCTCTAATTCCTTGGACTCACCCAGGACAACTAACAAGGAGGTTATAATGGACAAACACCATGACAAGGAACTGAAAGAGTCTACAACTGCAAGCCAGAGAGTCCCTTTGATCAGCCGTATGGGCCTGAAGCCACCTCTCAATTAGAGGTAGAGTGGACATCACCATCCCAGAATCCTCAGGATTGGGGAATGAACTATGGACTAGACTGGACTTACTGGTATTCTACTATAGACATATTGTGATTCTAGCAATGGAAGAATTTATGTCATTGATGTGGAGGCAGTGACCACTGGAGGTTCTGAGGTCAGGTAGAGGGAAAACAGGTGTCATATGGGGACAATTTCAGAACTTGGGATTTGTCCTGAATGACATTACAACAACAGGCACAGGCCATTATATATCTTGCCATAACCTACAGAATTGTGTGGGAGAGAGTGTAAACTACAATGTCAACTATCATCCATGTTTAGTGACAATTCACCAAAATGTGTTCGTCAATGTACCACACTAATGAAGGATGTTAGTGTGGGTAAATGTGGGTGGTGTGGGGAGTGGGACATATGAAAGTCCCCTATATTTTTATGTAACATTCATGTAATATAAATATCTTAAAAAAAAATAAAACAGGGAAGAAAAAAAGTAAGTGTGCATGAGAATCATTGTAGGTTCTCAATAAAAGGCAAATGCAAATGGCTCTGACCTCAAACAGCCTGATTTTGTATGTTTGGATTGAGATCCACTAATGGCAGTTGGTTTGAAGCCAGTGGTCAATGAGAATCATTCCTTTAGACCATGCATTAAATATGGTATTTGAAACAAAAAAGCAAAAAGAATGCACGGCACAAATAAAGACTGCTATACTATATTGATTTTATTATATTTTAATTAGAATTAGAAACTTCAAGTCTAAAAAATACCTGGTAATTGTTAAGCAATCATTTCATAACAAAGTAGTAATATCACTACATGTAATTGATATAAAAATCATAAATTGCCATTCTGTTAATGTGTAGCTAATGTGTTTTTTTTGGTCATCAATTAAATGGTTAATTAAAAAATACGGGCAAAATTGTTGTATAAGTCATATCTATTCTAAAATTTATGACAGCCTATATTTTAACCTGTGTCTTTCCAGAGATCATGTCAATCTTATTGAGGTAACTGATGAAAAATGGACCCAAAGACTTAGATAAAATTAACTGTTCATCACATTATGTTCCTAAAGACATTTGTGTAATAAAAATAAAAAATAAAAGAGAAAACTTTCTTTTCAAAAATATTGCCCTCCATTCACATTATTGCGTTCAAAAGCCCATTCAATATAATCATCCAGTTGGATAAAGATTAAGAAATATTCTATTTCCTCATTGGTGATTGTAATTTTCATAAAATGTTATTAAAATTCAAAATTCATCTTTGTCTATCAGAGAACAGAACAGGACTATGAAGACTTAGATTTTTGTTTTGGTTTTCAAGACAATTGGAATTACAAAAATGCATATTTGCTAGTTTTTTTGTGTTTTTTTTTTCATGTGTGTATGTGTGCTTTAATGGCATATTTTTAAATACTTAGTAAAATCTGGCAACTTAGAGGCCTTCGTAGCCTCATAATAGGGCTCAACTGTCACTGCAAGTTTTTCTTTCAAAGCAGCTTGAGCAACTCTAAACTATACCATCAACCCAGTTTCCTTGCTGGACTCCTGGCACATATAAACTGCTTGACTGAGAAAAAAGCTGGGAATTTTTTCACATATGTACAGAAAGTGAGTTGGCCCCAAGGACTGCAGATGTCTCAAGATCCTGTGTCGCACTTTAGTTTTCTGCTTATTTAGAGAAAGATTATTTTAGTGTTTTAGCAAACACATGTGATCTGCCCATTTTAATTTTTTAACTACTGACAACTTTTGTCTTAAACCAATTTTGTTCTGTATATTTTAACATAATATATGATATATGGTTATTTATATAAACCATACAAGCAATTCTCCTTCCTAACCTCAGTTATTAACTACCACTGCAGCCTGTCATGGAGGGACCAGACCATCTAAATTGGAATCACCAAAAAGTTCATTACATAAAAAATAACTTGTAGAAATAATACTTTATTTGGGCAACATAGAAAATACCAACAAGGAAATAAAGAGATTCATAAGATAAAATTTGCCCAAGTCCAAATTTTACCTGGAAGAAGACACAGTTCCATCCATTACAGAATCAGACTTGCTTAGTTCAATGAGTTATAGGCTGACCAGGAATGAGTAAGTACCAGAAATTTTCTACACCTTTCCAGTGATAAACAGAATTTTTAAATACAAATGGAATTGCCCTGCTTATTATTTATTTTATGATCTCATACATTAGGCTAAGATATATGGTAATTTCCTTAGGATGTGTTTATCAAATCTCTCATATTTACACTTTTCAATTGTCAAACACGTCAATATTTTGAATATTGAAATTTTTTAAAAGATTTCTTTCCATAAATCATATTAGATTTCAAAGTTTCAAAAATATTAAGCCTTCAAATTTTAGATCTAAAAACCAATCTCTGTTGCCCATGAAATTCCAATTTTGAACTTAACTCGATTATTTCTACATTTTAATTCTTAGATATTTGTTGTGATGTATCATGATATTAGTAATAAGTGCATTAACAGTGCTTTATCCATTTGTATTTTTTCATTTACCCATCAAAAATATATTGAATGTAATTCAATTGAACATTATTTAATGAATGATTGTTAATGTTCAAAACACCATGGTGAATTATGTAGGGGATACAAAGATAAATATATGTCTCACTCGTCAAACTATTTGCAATCTAAGAGAGGAAATCTCTGTTAATAAAAATACATATATTAAAAGGCTATATTTCATATATTCTGTTATTCTTATAACAGAGCAAGCATCTGATCACCTTCAACTGTATTTGCAGGGCTACAAATGTTTACTCTTAGTTTAGATAATTATTTTCCCACTTCACCCCGTCTCAGAGAGATAATGCTTTATCTTTTTGTGAGTCATCAGTTTTATGCAATTGCACATACCTGGTTTGTCTGGTTACAGAGGCTAATCATCACATAATAGTTTTTATGCATTTTGGTCTGAGGTTAGTGGGTGCTTTGAGGCAAAACTGAATGAGTTTCCAATAGCCAGTCTAAAATTACAAGAAATACAGACACAGAATGCCTGGGGTTATCCTCAAATGAAGTTAGATTTGAATTGCATTCAATGTTCTTTATTACAATGTGTGGATGCTCAAAGCAAATACAATAGTTTCTCTTTGCCTCTGTTATTTGAGTTCATAGTGTTGTTCTTAAATATAACTTTTGTTATGTCTACTTCACTGAAGAAACTTAAAAAAATTGGACTCAGAAAAACAATTTTCTCTAATAGCCTATTGGAGATTGGTTTGTAGGGTAAAGCAGAGGTCTCAATATAACACCAAATGAACAATAAAACTTCAGCAATTGGGATTTCATTCAGAAAATATTATCATTAAATTGTTATTAAAACATATCATATTAGTATTAAAGTAAATTAAAAGCATAAACATGATTAGAGGAAAAAAATATGCTTTCAAGAATGTTAAGTATTAAAGAAGTTACATCGCTGTGTATTCTCCTAATAAACAAAAACATACTACACGTGTCATATTTTAAGCAATTAATGCATATTAATAAACAATTTCTCATTGTTCTAATAGTCAATTCATGTGATTGGTAACCTAATGAACTGTTAAAAAACCAGAGTTATTAGTTCCAGACACACTTATGTTTGGCTCTGGCTTTAGACTGTGCAACCTGAATAAACTTGATAAAATAATTTAAATTTCAGATTTCATTTTCATAAATTAGTATTAATATTGACTTCCATTTAAAATATATAAGTAGATAGTAAATGGATTGTACCCTGGATTCATCAAAAATCAAATGGTTATTATTAGGTATTATTCTTAGAATGGTTATAGTTGGCAAAGGACTCAAAAAATAATACACCTGGATTTGTTCAAATAATATTCACAGTAGAGTCTCTTCATTTATGTTAACTGGTTCCTTTGCCAATTAGTATCAATTAGTAAGGATTACTGATTTACCACAGTATAAAATACACATTTAGATTGTAAATGAATCTTATGAAGACTTCAAATTGGGCAATGTTAGTCCCTGCCATATCTTCTCTGTGCCAAAAGAATCCACATTAACCTCATATTAGAATTTAACTAATTCTACTTAACACAGAGACTAATCAACAACCTAAAGGGAGAGAATAACATAACTGTTGAGTAACTGAGAAATGCCATTTAATTTGCAAATTAGTGCCCGATTGTCTACTTTTATTTCTCTAAATTTCTCTCTTACTATTTCTTTGCCACTCTTCAAGGAGAAAATCATACTTGCCATCTGTCCACAGCTTAAACCTATAAGGTTGCCCTTTTCCTCCTAATTCTTTTCTTCAGACACTTATTGTGAATTCAATGACAAAATTAAATCATTTAGAAGAGAAGCTCCAAATATTAGTACCAGAAATCTATGACTCTCAATATAAATGTACCCACCTATACACACACATTGCCTTCCCTCTAGTTACAATAGATATCTCTCCCTGCTCCAATCCAAGATTTATCAGTCATAGCACCTCTTATGCCATTCAGGACTTATTTTTAAATTATTCTCTTTTCCCTGGATTGTAAATTTTACCCTCTCTTGACCCCATGTCACCTTGTAACCCACAAGCACCAAACCAATTTACCTACTTTACTGTTTTTTTCTTCTTAATTTATTTTTTTTTAATTTTTAAAGAAGCTTTGGATGACATAAATGTTATATAAAAAATATAAGGGATTCCCATATGCCTCCCTCCCTCCCCCTCCCACACTTTCCCATATTAACAACATCCTTCATTAGTGCGGTACATTTGTTACAATTGATGAACACTTATTGGAGCGTTGCTACTAACCATGGATTACAGGTTACATTATAATTTACACTCTATCCCACACAATTTTGTAGGTTATAGCAAAATATACAATGGCCTGTATCCATCACTGCAGTGTCATGCAGGATACCGCCAATGTCCCAAAAATGCCCCTATATTGCACCTATTCTTCTTTCTCCCATCCCTCAGAACCTCTGGTAGCCCCTGCTTTTGCATCAATAATAAGAGATCTTCCATTGTTAGAATAATAATGTCTATAGTAAACTAATAATAATTCAGATTTAGTCCATTGTTCATTCCCCAATCTTGAGGATTTTGGGACAGCGATGCCCACTCTGCTTCTACTTGACAGAGAGCTTAGATCCCACGGGGTAAATGGAACTATTTTGTTTGCATTTGCAGACATTCTCTGTTCCTTGGGATGGGTGTTGTCCATCATCATCTCTTTGTTAGTTGTCCTGGGTGATTCCTATATATATACTTTATATATTTTTAAAGATTTATTTTATTTATTTATCCCCCTCCGCATTGTTTTCAGTCACTGTCTGCTCTCTGTGTTCCTTTTGTTGTGTGCTCTGTGTCTGCTTGTCTTCTCATCTTCTGTTTAGGAGGCACCAGGAACCGGACCCAGGTCCTCCCATGTGGAAGGGAGGTGCTCAATCACCTGAGCCACCTCAGCTCCCTGGTTTGTTGTGTCTCTCATTGTATTTTCTCTTTATCTCTCTCTTTTGTTTCATCATCTTGTTGCATCATCTTGCCGTGTCTGCCCCCAGTGCCAGCTCACCTTCTTCAGGAGACACCGGGGTCTGAACCCAGGGCCCCCCATGTGGTAAGCGGAAGCCCAATTGCTTGAACCACATCTGCTTCCCCCTATATTGTTTTTTAATGTCACCACTTTTCAAAATGCTGTCTGTAATTTCTGATTCAATTGACTCTTCTCATTGCTCTTAAACTTATTCAAATGAGATTTTAAACCTGTCCACTTCACTAAAACTGTTTTAGATAAGATTGTGATTCTATTGAATTTTTTCACTTTTCATCATATTTAACTTCTCTGCAACATTTGGTAGAATTTATTGCTCTCTCCTTACACTTAATTTTTCACTGGGCTTCTTGGATACCAAGGTTTTCATGTTATTTTATGTCAATGTCCACTTTTCCTGTGTCTCAGTTTTGCAATCTTACTCCTCTTCATAAGCTCTCTCTAAATACTATACTGTCCTAGAAATCAATTCTCAGTTCTCTTTTTTTCCCCGAAAATATTCAACTTAGGTGGTTTCATCATGTCTATTGGCTTTAAAACTGTTAACTTAACTAATGGCTCCCAAAATTATTCCCTTTTCCCAAAAATTTCTTATGATATCTAGGTCCTTATGGCAGAATGTCTATTAAACTTTACAAATTATAAATCAGATAAGCATAACATCAGAATTTTTTATTCCCCCAATACTTCTCCTTATTCTTTTGAAAATTGCACTTCTACTTAGTTGTTGAGTGTGGAATCTTAAAAGTCATCTTTGTTCTTTCTCTCATTCCACACTCCAAATCTATTGTTTGACTTCAAAGATATCACGAATGTAATTATTACATATGACCTCTTTCCATACTTTTGTAGCCATGCCACTTTTTTCTCTTGTCTGTTGTATGATTAAAGCTTCCAAATGACTCTCCTTGCCTCCAATTTTGATATACTACATTTTGTTTTCCACATACTATCCAGAATCATCACTTCAAATATAAGTCCAATCACATCATTCTCTTCATGAAATGTCTCCAGTAGCATTCAATCATACTTAGAATAAAATACATTTCCACATCATAGTTTATGATATGGATCTAGGTTTTTGTTTGACCATATCTTCTACCATTCTCCCCATTACTCACTCAATTTCAGACACAATGACCTTTCTGTTTTTCCTGGAATAAAATGCTTTTCTTTTATGTCATGACATACACACTTAAAAGAAAAACAAACATTCTTCTCCCAAATTTATGTATAGTTGATTTTCTCCTTTATTCAGGTCTTAATGTCAATATTATTTTTAAAATTCTTTTTCAATTTTACCTTACTAGATTATTACTGTTTATTTGATAAATAGTTCTGCATAATTATCAGTGCTTTAAATTATTCCATACATTTCTGTTCATGTGTTTATCAAGTGTTCCAGCCACTAAAATGTACCTTTCATAAGGGTAGGGAATTTGCTATAGTTATATCTTATTGTATCAACAAAACTGAGAGCAATGCCTGGACAAAATACTCATTAGAGGTCAGTTCAATAAATTAATGGAAAAAAAAATCCCAAACAGACAAGTAGATGGGAAGAAAGGAAAGAGCCATCATATTATATCAAATTAAAAATTAACTTGAGCAATGACTAGTGCAGAAGGATGGTCCATTGATGGGCCCTTTATATTGTTGACTATGCTTAAAAGCCTCTTGATTTTGAATTTGCAACATGGCCTAGTGTTGTAGGGTGCCTAAGAGTTACCTCCTGAGAGCCTCTTTGTTGCTCAAATGTGGCCTCTCTCTAAGCCAAACTCAGCATATATATGCATTACTTTCTCCCCATTGAGGGACATGACTCCTAGGGATAAGCCTCTCTGGAACCAAGGGATTACTACCAAGCACCAGCTGGTGATACAACTGGAAAAAAGACCTTGAATAAAAGGGGGAAATGTAAAGACAAGTGAGTTCATATGGCTAAGAGACTTCAAAGTGAGTCTGGAGTTCATGGAGAGGTAACACTTATACACATCTCAGCATGATCTCATAGATGGCCAAAGTAGACACTACCCCAAACAGTGGCTCTCC